>JACEGR010003644.1:0-101090 GCA_014170235.1 Listronotus bonariensis | reverse complement strand
ACTTTAAATTTTAAGCTTTAAAATGCTTTTATTTTAGTACGATATTTTGTAATAGAAATACAACCACTTAAAAAGCGTCGTGATTTTTTTAGCACCCTTTAATTTTTTTCTACTAGTGTAGTGATGTAAGAAGAAAAAGTTTGTACTGTAATTAGGTAGATTTAATCTTAAATTATTTTATTCAGCCTAATTATTCTAAGTTCTATCGCAAAAACATTGGTATTGTTAGATTCGTCAAAAAAAAAAGTGTTGCCATTTGAAAAATAATAGTTAGACACAAAAATGCCAATTTCCAGAATTGATTAAATTTTCATAAAATAAATATAGGATTTTGTTTAAAATATTAAACATTTTATGTTCGGCGTTAAACTAAAATATCTAAAATAGTGCCGCTTTTAATTCTAAAAACCGCGTAAAATTAAAAACCTTTAAATACACAATTTTGTAAACGCAACTTTAGCGGCTTTGGAGATATGGATTAAAGCGCCTTTATTTTTTAACCAAAAATATTGTTAGTATTATTGTTTATTGCGGTTTAAATAGGTAGGATAGCACAGAATTATAGATATTAAAGTAGACAAAAAGGACATTTCATTTAAAAGCTGTTACTAAAAGCCATTTAGCTGCGCCGTATTGTTTCCAAATCAGTGGTTTTAAAATATTGGAAATATATCGTGTAGGCATCTAAGCCGCATGAATATAAAACAACAGCCGAACAACAAGAAAATCAAATTTAAGCGTCGAACACATCGTTTGTTACCTGCCAGTCACAAAAAGTTCTTTTTGTCTCCTATGCCTAAAACGGATGTCAATCTTTCAATTTTCAATTCAAATTTATAAAAAAATGAAATAGTTTAAAATTGCAATTTTACGTAAATGTTATACCTACATGAGAGGAAAACTAAAAGCACAGTGCTTTAGTCTAAGCATGGAGTTGCTCCATTGCTGCCTCGCATACAAATTGCAAGCGACATTTATTAAACATATTAATAGTTTATTTATATTTAAAAATAAAATTTTATAATTAACAATGATATGTGCAATATATACAGTGTGGACGTAAATAATCCCCTTTTAATTTTTTAAATTGAAATTTGGGTATGATCAATGGGAGGATGTAAACTATTTTTTGACGTAAGAATAATAGTTGCAACAATTAAAATATGGATGGGCGCTACGCTAGGAAAAAAATATATATAAAAAGTCGTGTGGCACATAATTCTGAGGCTCCTGACAAATATTTTATAACTCTAGAATATAAAGTCAATACTCTAACCTACTACAAAAGACGACACTTTATAAAATATCTAAAATCCTGATTTAGAGGGCCATATTTCCGAAACTAATTTTTTAAAGCTCTTTAAAAGATCTTTTTAATACTGATATAATATTTAGGGTGCTTTAATAAAAAAATGTATACTTTTTCTCCTACCCTCTACATTATTATGTATTACCATAATTATCTTTTAAAATGCTTAAAAAAATGCCCCATTAGGTACATATAACTTTATTAGTTTCGGAAATATGGCCATCTAAATCCGGAATTTAGATAGTTTTTAAAGTACAACTATTTCTGGTAGGTATTCATTTTATATTTTAGGGTTGTAAAGTATTCGTAAGGAGCTTTAGAATAATGTGCCACACTACACCCCTACCATTAATCTTCTTCATATGATGGCGCCCATCCGCCATCTTCATTGTTACAACTATTATTTACGTTAAAAAGTAGTCTATATCCTCCCATTATTCATTTCCAAATCTTATAAAGAAAAAATTAAGGGTACAAAAGTTAGCATGGGAGACTATTTACGTCCACACTGTATTATACATAGTTCAATATAAATAATTTTGCATTTATTCAATAGAGTAAAAAATAGCTCGAATAGTGTGCAAAAGCTTTTTACTTCTATAGCATTAGAGGGGAAAGAAAAGGATTACATTTTAAGAATATATTGTTATTGTTTGCGTAATAAAAAAACGTGTCCATTAAAAGAGAATATTAGAGTTAAACAAAACTAAAAAATATTAAAAGACGACATAAAAAAGTAATAAGATTATTGACAATAATAATTATAACTTAAGTGATATTAAAATATGAAGAAAAAGAAATGGAGGCAGTCAAAATAGTGTAGGAACCAACTGAAAATAAATCGTGACGATAAAGTGCCTTTAGCACATCTACAACGAAGTGATTAATGAAAGCAGTGGTTACAGATGGCACTCTACACCTTTTTTTAATATACACGGACAGGAAAAAAATCTGCATCTTCCTAAACCTGAAGGAACAAAAACTGAGTAGGAAGCTTGGAAATTTTACTTTGACGATAAGATGCTGCATAAAATTGTTACTCATTCAAACGAAAAATTACGTAGAAATAAGATACACTTTTTAAAGCACAAAAATATACAGGACCGACCGATAAAACAAAATTGGAAGACCTAATTCTTTACTGCACATAATTAATGCTTTGAAGAGTAATTATGGGAATCTAACATAGATGTGCAAATCAAATTTTCTTTTCCTGTGAAAAATCATTGGCTAAATTACAAAACAACCAACAAAAAGAAATTAGATTGTTTTAAAGCTGTTTGAACTTTTAAATACCAGTAATTCTTCATGGGGTCCTATGCGACCCCTGTTGTCGTTTATGTATAAAAAAGTTTATGTTGTCGTTTAAGAGTTCAATATCAATTTATTACAACTGAACCAAACGGTCAAGTTACCTTTGATTTCGTTATTATTTCTTTTAGTTCATGAGTCACTTGTTTTAAAAATTGACATTACGCAAATAAATTTAAAAGAAATTAATACAAATTAATAGTAACAATAAATTTGGATGACTAAGAAGTTGAAAAGGAGTTTCTACTGTTTTAGTATTATTTCTACGAAGAGTAAGTACATACGATTTTTTAAAATTAAATTTAAAATGCATAGTTTGTTATGAAGAGAATATTTGTCTCTTAAAAAATAAGAAGACTATGATTTTTTGTTGCAATATAATGGCTATGCCTGAGCTGCAAAAATTAAAATTAATAGGTTTAGGTAATTAAAACATGTATAAAATGGTATTTTGGGAAATTTTTATACTGTCGTAAAAAAATATAATATGTAAAACATGCGTAAAGTGTCTTTTTGTTTTACTCATAAGATTGCTGCACGAGCTGTCAAACTTTCCATTCGTAAAAAGAATGGTACGTGCTCAAATATTAGGAATGCATTCAACAATCTACAAATACATTAGAAAGTTAAACCAACCAACTAACCAAATGCATTTTAACATTATTGAGATAAAATAATTTCAAATAAATACATTTTTATTAATACCTTTTTTATTTGATCAGTATTATTACAACATACGCACAAACAAAATTTTAGTATTTAAATAAGTTTATTTTTAAATAAAATAAATATTACCGTTAAATATCAATTACTAACAAAATATTTAACACATTTTAATTCAACGTAATAAGTTGGTTTTCAAATAAATTTAATCATAAATTTGAAATCAATTTATTTTTACTCATTTTAGCTTTAAAAAGAGTTTTAAATTTAATTTTTCAAATTGCAAGCCTTGTTAAAATTAATTTATTATAGTTAAAGTATTGTATTTAAATTATAAAAGGCTAGAATATTTTTTACTTTAATAAAAACTGAAACGTGACTATGGCATTAAATAGGATTTGTTAATTTACATTTTTTTATAAATTAGAAATTAAAAAGTATATTTTTTATTATTTAAAAAAGTAATTTGCTAGATACCAAAGCACAATGTTAATTAATTTCCGGTTATTCCTCGTTCGCAGTGGCGGCTAGTGCATGGGAGAATAGGGAGGCCAAAGTCATAAGGACTATATAAACACAGAAGACGTCGGTAATGTTTTTGGGGTACCCCACCTTTTTAAAGCAAAATACGTAATATTTGCATAAATGCAAACAAAAATTGTGTATTGCCGCATTTAAAGTTAAATTTTGGAAAGGCTAATGCTTCCTTGCCTCCTCTGACAAACCGCCAGTGCTCGTTCGTATTTGCTATGAGTAAAGCCATGGTAGCGAAAATTAAATCGAGTGATGTGTTCGCAGTGGTTACTTTTGGCCTAAAGATGGGCATGCACATCACAAACTATGAACCAAGTCAACTGACTTGCCTTTCACACACACATTTATCAGGGCCGGCCCAAAGGGTAAGCCGGTGAGGCGACAGCCTCAGGCGGCATGTTTTCAGGGGCGGTAAAATGATCCGCTTTAATAAAAAATGTGTTTCCCTTTCTGCGCAAAAACTTACTTTTTTAGAATAAAATAATAATGTAAACATTATTTGTATCAGGGATTCCCAAACTTTTTCAGTATGCGGCGCACTTCAAGGTTTAGTATTTTGTCGGGGCGCCCTTAGTCGCAATATGTATACAGTTTTGTTCAAGAAAGTGTTGCATGTAAAATGTATCGGATTATTTTGCAAAAATAAATTCTTTAATTTTATTTAGATGTAAATGTTCCAACTTCTATGTCTCAAGTACTTGTTAGGTGATTCAAAATAATGTGCTACAAGACCCTCTTTAAATTTAACTTTTTATGGCGCCTAGCCGCGATCTTGAATTTTGCATCTGTCAATTTTACTCTAAAATATAGTACTTATGCATTAGTTTTATATTTCAAAGGTTTAACTTTTTTGAATTTACCCGTTCAAAAAATTAAAAGGGAGGAGAGGACATTAAAAAAAAGCACTGTATATTATATACATATGTATACAGGGTATCCGGAAGTTACACGTCAGGATATCTGTGTGCGGTTCTGCACAAAAGATTAATGAAATAAACTTATATACAATTTTTTCGAAAACTCAAAATCAACGAAGATACAGTGTGACAGAAAAAAAATGTTTGTAATTTTTTCTAATAAGTTTTTTTAGTGTACCGATTTTTATAAAATCAAACAAAATACCTATCACAATGATTTCTTTTATTCACCCATAATTTGACGTCAGTTGTCAATGCCAAAGGGCTTAAACTGTTCTTCACTTTAGAAAAATGACTTAGAACTTTTTTGTTCGCCTTATTTTAAACAATCCTGATAAAGTTTGGTTGATATGGTATATACAGGGTGTCCGAAAAGGTAAGGTTAAAAATAATAAGGGTGATAGAGTAAGCCAAGATAATGTTAGTACTTCATATGAAAAAAGTTTTATCGTGCTTTATTTGGGAGTTATTGACCTTCAACGTTAAAATAAAAAAATGTATTTCATTTATAACTTTTGAACGGTTACCACAATATTATTGATATTTGGGCATTTAAATTAACCCATACCAATTCTTTTTTCATAGGCAAATGATGCGCAGTAAGTCATAATTATACAGAGTGAGATGTTTTTTTTTTCGTTAATTGTATGCATTTTCTACAGAGGTAAAAAAATTACATTTTGGTTTGACCGTTACCAAATAATTTGGTACCACAAAAGCGGTATTTCGGAATAGATTTTTTTCCAAAAGCATTTAAGAAAATAAATCTAAACCATCAAGTAACTATGATATATTGATTATCGATTTACGAGATTGTTAAGTTATTAAATAGTTTATAGAAAAACTTAAAATATCGCCCATGTGGTACTAAACTGTTAGGAATTAAAAGCTCTTTTAGGATATACTAACGAGCCAACCTTGGTATATTATATACAGTGTGCCCCAGGATAGGTGTTACAATAAAACAAATGGACCAAACATTTTTGAATTTTAAATAGGTATCTTGGGAAAACTACTAAACTCTAAAAAGTACAAAATTTTACTCTATTGGGATTATACAGGGTGGGTTATAAGTAAAAATATGAAAAATATCAAAAAGTTAGGAACTTTTACTTTTTAAAATAATACAAAATTGTATGTGCAAATGTTGTAAAAATAATTTTTAAGTTAAAATTTGAAGTTAAAACATTAATGTAAAAAGTTTTCCTCATTTTTATACATACCGCATTAAGACTTAATAACTGGACAAAAAAGCAAAAATTAAAAAAAAAAAAAAGTTAAAATGTAATAAAGACATTTGTAAAATTTGCTTCTTCTTGTCGAGTTTTTAAGTTTTAGTAAAAAATTGATAAAATACTGTTTTCTTTTTTAATGCTTTAACTTTAAATTTTGACATAAAATTTGATTCTCTACAACATCTTCTTATAAAATTTTGTTCCATTTTTTAAAATTAAAGTACTTTACTCTTGGACATTTCATGCAGAAGAGTTCTTTTGTCGAGCAATAAATGTGCCTGTTCAATGAATTTGTCCGCACACTAAGTGATCAGTTTTCGTATTCACGGTGCTGCAGGCGGATTCTTAACCGCTGTCTCGAGACGTAACGTATCGAGTTGCTACCTAATGGTGATTCTTAACATATTTTAAACTTAATTCCGAGTCGATATCTCCCGAGTTCTATAAATAGGCACTATCCTTATTAAATAAGTCTTCATCCTATTAATTATTTACGTAAAAACAGATAAGAAAATAAGACCAAGAGGTTTCTAAAGAAATATCGAGAACTCGATACCTACCGAGTCGATACCTATCGAGAAGTTCAGAATCCGGGCCCTGGTATTATACTCGAAGAACTCAAGCTTTTGGAGCCGTTATAATTGGCGGTGTCGCAAAAGGGAACTGAACGAGCTCGGTGATAATGCGCATTTTCTCGGTTCGCTCTTGCTCTTGCAAAAGTAAACTGGCACCGAGCTGGTTCGAATTTTAAGTGAACTGGTGCAGAGCGAAATTAAAATTGCTCAAACCAAGTGCCTGTTTTATGAATTTACTAATATTTTAACTTATAACTCGCCTTGTAAAATACCAATCAAAGTATTTTTTTTATTACTAAGTTTTAGACCATGCGACCAATATTTTTACCAAAAGCCCATTTAAAATTTAAAAATTTTTGGTCCATTTGTCCTCTTGCTGTTCTGGGATACACTGTATTTTATTGTTTTTATTGTTGTAAATCAATCTACATATATATAAATTTAACATCAACAAAAAAATTTTCAACAAAAAATCCGTTCCTAGAAAAAAGAGGCAAATAAAGAAGAAAAGATAATTTATATTGGTGCAGTTTGTACTGCCAAAAAATTTAACCAGCCGTTTTAAAAATATATACATATATTGAAGATAAGATCTTTAAAAATGTGACCAAATAAGAATTTAGCTACAAATTTACTGCAATATAACAAAGTGTTTTTCCGTGTGCCAGTAAACTCGTTTACGTAGAATAAATGCTAACTGGTCCTGTCACGTGGTAGCAGGTGGCGAAACAAAAGATTCGAAATTGTTTACGCCTACGAGCTTTAAAAAAGAAAAAGAAATATTTTTTACCTTAAATAAAAGTCCTGTGAATATCGAGATATAACTTGTTTGACTCTTGTAGTTAAGTATAAAAAAATATATATTTTTTTAGAAAAAAAAAAAATCACATGGGCAATATTTTATTTTAAAATGTTTTATAACGTTTTATAAAGCAACATTAGGAACAAACAATTCGTGGAAAAGAGATGGCCTCGTGAAGAATAACAACAAATAGAGATTAAATAAATAATTTCGGCACACCGCACAGTGCGTCGATATGTGGACATTGTCATTTTTTTTTAATTAAACCGACTTCAAAAAATTAGTAAAAGTCACTAAAAAGTTAAATATAATAAAATAAAAAGTTGAGTAATAGCATTTTTATTTATTTGTCTCCCCGTGGCCTAGTGGACAGAGCTTTGATCTTCGAAACCAGAGGTCGGCGGTTCGATTCCCAGCGGGGGAGACATATTTAGGTAGTAGTTATTTAAAAATAACGACCGTGGTGGCACTACCGCGTTGTCTAAAAGGTGCTGTGAAATGCAACTGCATGTTTCAGTGCTTGGACAACGTTGACGGAACAGGGGAACGATGGGTTAAACATCTAATAACCCGACAGCCACGGTACTCTGGTATTTAGGCATAGACCTTCGTGGGATATCAAAAAGATTAAAAAAATATTGCATAGACGTATGAAATATTTTGTTTATTTAGTTATTAACATTAAGTAATTGAGCATAAATGTTATTTCCCGCCTTCTTTTTTTATTTATTTTTATTTTATTATTTTTAACTTTTTAGTTACTTTTTCTAATTTTTTAAAACTCGGTTTACTTAAAAAAATATTACTTTTAGCTTTTTAGTTTTTTTTTATCTTTGTGACATCTCACGAAGGCTTATGCCTAAATACTAAAGTACCGTAAGTGCCGGGTTATTGGATGTTTAACCCATCTTTTACCCTGTTCCGTCAACGTTATCCAAGCACTGGAACATACAGTTATGCATTTTACAGCACCTTTTAGACAACGAGGTAGTGCCACCACGGACGTTACTTTTTTAAATAACTACTACCTAGAATTGGCAGAATACTAGACAGAGGCTTTGCCATTACCATCTGGGAGGTGACGAGCTATTAAAACCCGTGGAGGGAACCGAGATTCGAACCCGGATCGCTGCGGTGAGAGGCTGATACGTTAGCCCCTACACCATGCTCGCCACAATAGTTTTCTATTATTACAATTAAATCGGTAAATATTTACTAAAAACACTACTAGTACCTCTTTTAGCGGTTAGCTGCAGCTTCTATCGATTTAATAGCTTTTGACAGAAATGGAGGTTTAATTCAGGAATTAAAAAAAGATTTAACTAACCAGAACTAACTATGACCCCCACCTATTCTTTGTCTTTAGTTCCCTATATTTTCTATTAAAAGCTTATAAATCGATGCACAGGAGGCTGCAATAAATCGATACACACGGGGCTGCTGTTAACCGCTTGTAGATTGGTAGAATACATTATATCTGTCAAAAGCTTATAAATCGATACACGCGGGGCTACAAAAATCGATACACACGGGGCTGCAGCTATCCGCTTGTCTTTTGGTTCGGTAAAAAGGTTAATTTTACCCCAAGGTTGTCGATTCTGAATGCGCCCTTGATCTTTCCTACGTAGGACAGAGAGAAAAAAAACGGTCTAGTACCTTTCTCTCTTGCGATCCACCGCATAAGTGCACTTTTTAAAAGAAAAAATAATTTGTAAAATGATCCACAAACACCAGAGTAATCGCGTAACATACGCACAAAAGTAAACATACGCGGCGAATTATGAACCTCCTCCTTTTGGTCGGTGAAAAGTGTAAATTTTACCCCAAGGTTGCCGATTCTGAATGCTTTTCTAATCTCTTTATTTTTTTGCTTAATTATCTGGACATATGCCTATTGATATGAGCATATGCCAACGAGAGTCAGCTTTGCCGAAAAAACTGGAGTCCGCCTTGCCGAAAAAATAAGTTTAGTACCTTTCTCTCTCGCGATCCTGACTTTGTTTTTTTATGTGACCACCGCGGAAATGCACTCTTAAAAAAATAATTAGTAAAATCGATTCACAAACACCAGAGTAATCGCGTAACATACACAGAAAAAGTAAACTTACAGGCGAATTGTGAACCTCCTCCTTTGGTCGGTAAAAAGTGTATAAAAATGTTATGTAAATTATTATGTTTTAAAGTGACCTATTCGATTTACAAAAACGATTTTTTTAACGTATCTCCTTTTTTTATTGATAAAAAGTTTTTTTTAGATGTTATAGGATTTTTAAAAAGCTACGAAGTTCTCTTTGTTAAATTTCTTGAGATCGTTTGTAAAATAATGTGAGTATAAAGAGTTCACAAAAGGTGGTGCTTGTTCGTAAATCAAGGTTTTAAACGACTACATTTTGCCAAATATTCACTGTACAGGAAAATCTACGCACGGAAAAAATTAGTCATTAAAAAGATGCAATTTAAAACTCCATAGTTTTTCTTATCTCCAATATTTTCCGAGTTATTTAAAAATATGAAATTTTAAAAATCTGTTTCACTTTAAGTTCAAATTTTCCTGAAAACTAGACATTAAAAATTAGTTAAACTTTTGGACGAATTATTAATTTATATGTATAGAGAATTGGAAAAGGGGGAAGGTCAATTTTCATTAGAGGGTAGTAGGGAGTGTTCTTAATTGATTTTTTTGTAGAAAAAATTAGATACTTACCTTATTTTTTACTATAACTCGATTAACTTTTTCTGCTAGAAACTTTCTTTTTTTTGTTTTCTTCTTTTTTAAGAAAGAGATATATTAACGTACTTTTAGGAGATTTTTAAGTTTTGCTACTCTATAAAATTTAACATTTAAGAAAAAAAGCTAACCTCAAACATGTAGTATCTTTGTTTGTATTGGTCGTAAAAATATAATATATTTTTTTAATTGTCTATTGTAAAAATACACTTTTGACTTCCAAAGTTTTTTAAATGAAATGCATAATTTTCGAGTTATTTGTCGAAAAACTATTACTTTTAATCGCAAACTACCTTGAAAAGTATTTGTTCTCACAAATATATATAAAATATATATATATATATATATATATATATATATATATATATATATATATATATATATATATATATATATATATATATAATTTGTGTTGTTAAAATGTAATAAAAATCACTCTTTAGGGAGGTGGCAACCACCCCAGGGTTTTGTCCCATGCAGGACCAAAAAGTTTCCAGGTAATTTTTTTATTTTCTGTAATATATTTAAAAATGAAAATGGCAAAAGCAAAGTAAATTATCTTCTTAAAGAAAAAAGTAATTTATTTTGGAAGGTATAATGTTTTTGCTACAATATGTTTGACCGTCTCTCCCTTTTTGTCATAATAAATAAAATATTTTTTTAGTCACCTGGGGACAGGCACCTGCCTGTACCTGGCTACATGACAATAATGTGTCTTAGGGCAATATTAAAATAAAAAGGGACATATAATAAAAGTCTTAACCTATTTTTATTAAAGTCTTATTTTTTTATAAAATTAATTAAAAGAAAATAATTTGTACGAGGACTTGCGGCATAACATTCTTGTTAACATTATCTTGAGTATAACAATATAAGGTACTTAGAGGTTCTGATTAAATTTAAACAAAATACTAAGCTAATAAAACGATCTACGATGCTATCTATACAAATCATATATAAAAAAAGTTTTTACCCTAAAAATAAGTTATATTTTTATTAAATTTAGTTCTTTTGCTACATCCTGTTCGGTCTCGACCTTAAAACTTGTGTCGTTAGAGCTTTAAAGTTTTTTTTAAAGGGGCCACGTGTAGAGGGAATTAGCGGGAGCTGGGGAGCTAACATTGGTGTTTTTCGGTAGATATACTCTAGAAACTTGGGCTTAAGCTCCCCAAAAACCAGCGGATGGTTGCACCACTGGACACGTGCAATGTGGGGACAAAACCTTGTTGTTCCTTCGAAAACCAATCAGAAATTTATCTCTGCCATATTTAAATTATTGTAAACGTGCATTTCGTGGCCCAAAATTATGTCTAATAAATAAACACTTTTCTTGGAATAACACGTGGTGACGTCGGCCTAAGGAGGTTAGGAGTGCAGACTTGTGAAATCACAGAAGGGTTTTGTCCGAGACAGGTTATGCTTTGATTTTCGGGAATCTTTTTATTAGCAATCGAATTGACTTAACATTACAGCCAACACGAGGGTTAAAAAATTACCCTTAAGATGAATGTAGTAATAATTTTGCTAAATAATCATGCAAAAACAAAATTCTATTTAAAAATTACATAATTTTCCGTAATAAGGAATTTTCTAAGTAAAGATACATTTTTTTATTAGTACACTAACAAAAAAACACACTCTTAAACAAAAGCCTTAGTTTTAACTTAAGAGAATTGAGTTTTAATTTAAGAGGATTACCCAAGCAGCACACTGTCGTCTTATTTACTTTTTTAAAGTAATTTTTGGTTATATTTGGTCAGCAAAGACGTCATAAGATGACGACAAAATGACGTTAAAAATGACCTCCCTAAGTCACAGACAAAAGACGTCCCGTTAATGACGTCTTTATGAAGACGAAAAATTGACGCATTTAAAAGCTAAAATGATAAACGATATTATTTCCAATTATGGAGTAAACATGTTTGTAATTTCCTTGCACTGCAAAGTCGCATCTTTCAGGACACTGACCAACCTGGTGATGCAGATGTTAACACTAGCCAAAGATATTTCTTTCAAAGCTAATTGAAATCAGAGATCACCAACCGCAGACTGGTCTCGAGCTATCGGTACGGTGTAGGCGATAACAACAAGCTCCAAGAAAGAAGGGAAGATGTTTATTAAACGTAGTAGTTTATTGTCCATTACGCCATCTATCGGTAGAGGTTTTTCTATTTTAATTTTGTAAAATTATTAGTCTTATTTTCCTGTCATATGATATTTTGGTTGGATTTTGACACATCATATAATGTCACAAATTTTTTCTGGCGGGTTTTCTAAACATGACGTCATTAGATTTTTATGTGCTAGTTTTAAAAGCTAGTATGAAGAAAAAATGACGTCGAAAAGACGGCATTTTATTGACGCCAAAAATAATTGACGTAAAATGACGTCATAATTTTAGTCTGTTAACGTCTTATGACCAAAAATGACTAAATAATGAGGTCATAATGACGTCAGCTTGCTGCTTGGGTAAGTGACTTATAAATGTGTTAAAAAATAGGATATTAAACAGAAAAAATGTGTTTTTAGCTTTGCGTACCAAATTTAAAAAAAAGAGCTTTCCAATCAAAAAAACTTTTTTTAATTACTATTGATTACAGTGGGTCTACATTAAAAACTATATGTATTTAGTTAAAAATAAATTCTTTTTAATTAAGGCATTTATGGAGCACATTAGCACCCGTATAAGTAGGTATTTAGGTTTTCTTTAAGACAAGATATATAATAAAACAAAAAGCAAGAGTATCTTATGTAAAAAAACTCTGTTTTCTGATAGTAAGTTAATACTGTCGTTGGTTAATATCATACTTAAATGCATTATTCAGTTGATCTGCATCGAATTATTGTTCTACCTAAATTTAAGAAATGGTGTCTTTGCCATAAAGGGGAAGGATTTTGTTATAGGTCTGCGAGGTTTTACTAGAAAGTAATTGTGCTTTTGCGCTTTAACCTAAAAAAATATGTCCTTTATCTAATAATAATTAAATAAAATCTGATATATAAAAATTAGTAAAATGAATACACAGGAAAAACAGATTTAAATTTGTTCAAAATGTGTTTAATTTTTTTATTAAAAACTTAAAATATTTCCTTTATAAAATAACAATTAACATAACTGTTAATTTGGTAGTATTATAAATGGTTTTTATTTTTCTTTTAATTGACAATAGATTATTGTACTATGTAACCTATTTTAATTTACATAATACGTTTAAGGTCTGGCTACACATAACTGCAACAAGCACGGATTTACAATAATAAAAAAGTGGGGCAGATTAATTCGAAAAAATTCAAAATCACGTTTTATGCTCTCAAACCTAAAAAACATTTTGTTCAGGTAAGTCTATTGTTTAATGTATGTATATATCCTTGTTTAAATAAAACAGTTTTTTTTCTATCTCTGTTCTTTTTATAAAAACTTTGAGTGTGGTATATATAAAACTGTGTTACCTTAATTGTAAAGGTTTATTTACGATTAAATGTAATTTAAAGCGTGGTATTACTCACTTATATTACTGCAATTTTATAAAATACAAAACCTTTTTTGTTTAGTTTTTGAAATCTTAGTTCCTAAATATGCTTTTTAAATTGTGCCAGTCAATCTTTCTAAAA
Organism: Listronotus bonariensis; assembly: GCA_014170235.1. NCBI lineage: Eukaryota > Metazoa > Arthropoda > Insecta > Coleoptera > Curculionidae > Listronotus > Listronotus bonariensis. The sequence continues at coordinate 87,404 of JACEGR010003644.1, read as the reverse complement.
CATTTTTTGTCCCTGACTGTAATTATACTTATGTTGTTACAAAATTCATAATCCACAACGTAAGAGTTGCTGCAAGACTGCTAATACATTTAACTTTAGTTCAATACATATTATCTTAAAATTTTTCCATATTTTGTTAAGTAACCATAAGAAGCGATTTCCTTAAAGCTAGACTAGAAGAAGAGAATTATTTTTTAAACATATTTTCGGAACTTTGAGAATGGTTGCAAGTTTATTAATATAAAAGTTAAGATTACATTAAAAAAAAAAATTTAATAAATATTTATCATAAAATAATTTTTTTAATTTAGGTTATATAAAAAATTTAAACAAAAATTATGTAAACTAAATTAAAGTAATTATTTTATATTAAATATTTTATTAATTTATTTCTTTTAAAGTTATCCTAACTTTTATATTATGCAAGGACAGAATAGTTCTTTTTAAGTAAAGTAAATAAAGGCATAATTTTCTAAAATCTTTTTTAAACATCTTTATTCTGAAAAAAGTCAAGTATTATTTTGTTTAAATTTCTTCCCAAAAACTTCCCAAAAACAAATTAACTATATTATACTTTTTTTGACATATTTAGCTTGCGATCCTAGTTTATTGAAATTTTAATATAGCAAATATGTTTTTGAAACTGCAAATATATTTGAAGTCTTGTTAATTGGTAGTGTAAATACTTTAGTTCAGACTCAAATATACCTAAATTTGATTTAAAAACACTTAAATAGCAATGCATCTTTTTACTAAATTATGGTTCATAGTTAAAAATATTGAGTCTTTTTGGCAGCCAAAGAACAATTACGATTTTGATAAGATTTTGCAAAGGTATTACATTTGACCAAAGGCAACTATTTTCGCATATAGACAATTTCAAATTAAAAAAATTGCTCCACCCTAGTGGCCAGATCTTTATTCTGATGTGACGAGAAATTAAGACTTAAAACTCGACAATCTCATCAGGTAATTATTGACATTTTACTAAAAGAGTAGATTCTCAAATAAAGAACCTATACTATTTTTAAGGGAATGCATAGACAATCCTAACAAAAATATTTTTATTTTCTTGGTTAAAGATCTAAACTAATATTTAAAATATTTTAGGGCTTAAATCATATTTCTTTATGTTTTCTCTTCTTAATTTTAATAATTTAAAATGATATTAAGAATATTTTAATTTAAAGAAAATCTTTTAAATCAAACCCATCAATTTTTTTCTTCAGTTTAGAAGTCACCATTATTTTAAAAGTAAGAAATAAATTTTGTTTTTTTGTAAAACAGAACATTTTTTTGTACAGATAGTTAAAGTAATTCTAAAAACTACAAAACGGTAATGCCCTATACTTTGCTGTTAAAAATGAAGGCAAAAGAAAATATTATAAATAAAATTTACTATTTTTAAGATTCACGGCTTGTTAATAAAAAAACAATGTTTTTAAATAGTTTAATACGTATTAATAAAGGAAACAATTACACACTTAAATTTTTAATTATTGTCTCAATTCAAAGTTAGATAAACTAATTATTGATTTGTATGCAGGTACCAGGTGTCATTTTATAAATTTACACAATCGCTTTACTTTTAAATTTTCTATCGTACAAAATTATCAAACTAGCCGTTAATTTGATTTATTCTGTAGTTTCCAAATCGGTCATCGAATTTTTCTGCCTTTTAAAATAAACATGTTACGCCGCAACCTATGATTTTTTTTTGATCACCCTATTATATCACCAATCAAAAACCCTTTAAAAGAAATAAACGAAAAAAAAGTTATAACTCCAATATTTTTAAGGTATTTGCGATTAAAAGTAACAATATTTAGACAAAAAATCGATGGTATAATGGTTTTCTCGCGAATAACTAGAAAATTATGCATTTAATCAAACAAATTGTAAAGAACAAAATTGTAACTTTTAAAAAGACAAACAAAATTCTTATGTTTTAATTTTTCTACGACCCATATGAGCTGAAATACAAAGTGTTAATTGTTAGCTTTATTTTTCGTAAAATGCAAAATTTAATAGAAATACCGAGAAAATGCTGCATTTTTGAGGAAAATGTATTAATTCTTTTTAAAGTACATACTCAGGCGTTTCTTAAAAAAAAATAAGTCTATTTTGTAAAAATTGGGTGAGTTATGATAAAAATAAGGTAAGTAACAACTTTATTCTACGAAAAAACTGAATAAAAACAAACCCCCAACTAACGGCTAATTAAAGTTGATCTTCACCCTTTTACAATTAATATCTTAACACATGTAATAATACGTTCAAGAAGTTTAACCAATTTAAAATTCAAAATTTAAAAAATTAAATGTGGATTATTATGCTCCGAAGTGGCCCATTCGAAATTTTTAAAGAAAAATTAATTGTTTTCTTTTAACGTATCTTCTTTATTTTTTACATTAAAAAGTTTTTTTATAGGTTTTTCGTAGAAATTTTTAAGAGCTGCGAGGCTCTGAGTGTAAAATTCTCCAAGAATCACTTAGTTTTTAGTGGAGTGAGTTTAAAGGGCTCAAAAAAGGTTGTGCTCGTTCGTAAATAGAGGTTTTAAACGACTACATCTCGCCAAATATTCACTGTACAGAAAATCAAAGCACCGAAAAATTTTAGTTATTAATAGAGCTGTAATTAGAACTTTATTATTTTTTTCTTATTTTCAGTATTCTTAGCGTAATTTAGAATAAAAAGTGAAAAATTATTTTTTAATTTAAGCTCAAACTTTTCTGAAATAAGGGTCAAACTTCTTGGACGTATTATTTATACATGTATAAAGAGAATGGCAAAAGGGTAAAGGTCAATTTTATTTGGGGGTAGTTAGGGGGTTGTCTTTAATGATTTTTTTGTAAAACAAATTGGACTTCAATCCTATTTTAATCATAACTTGCTTATTTTTATTCTAGACTTCTTTCTTCCAAAAAAAGAAAGGTCTAATTGAGTACTTTAAAAAGAATTTTTGTATTTTTCTAAAAATATGCAGTATTTTCTCGTTATCTGATTTTAAATCTATCAAATTTTACATACTTTTTGAGCTATTTGCGAAAACCCCATTAAAACGTCCATTTATTTGTCGAAAAATTATTAAAGATATGTTCTGTAGTTTGGCAGATTCATTTAATAGATGGTATTTATTTGGGTACACGCCAAAATAAAATTAAAAGTACTAAAAAACCAAAAAAATAAAAAATTAAACAAGTAAACAGATAATTAAAAATCGACGTTTCGGTGGCAAATCTGCCACCGTTGTCAAGATAAATGGAATAAAACTAATAAAAATAAAAACTTACTATTATTTAGGCTTTAAAATTCACAATTTTTTTGTTTTTTTGGGATATTCTGAAAATTTTGACATTAAATGTCAAAACATGTTTGTTTGGTTATAGTGTCATAGTGACATAGATAACTGGTTGCTGGTGTAATGATTGTTTATTTTACAAAAAAGGTGAATAGATAGCTAATTTTTAGTCTTCCTGAAGATACTTCAGTATCAAGCAAAGGCAACCAAGTGTTATTTAAATTAACTGAAATTGATGCTACACAATTATCTTTATTTAATAATATATACGCACTTTTTTTGATTTTGCGCTTTTTAGAACAAGTTTCCTTTGCTAAAATGCTCGAAGCATCCCAGTTTATTCTATGATTGTTATCAAATGCAAGTTGGCAGATTTTTGATTTATGAAATTCTGTGTTTTTAATGTATGATCTGTGTTCTTTTATGCGTTTGGATAATGGTCTACAAGTTTCACCTATATAAAACTTATTGCATTCGCAAGGTATGTTATAAATGACATTTTTTGTATTTTCATTTTAGTTGTATGGTTTTGTTTTTGTTAATTGAGATCTGATTGTGTTTTGTGTTTTAAAGATTGTGCGAATATTAAATTTATGCCCTATTCGTTGAATTTTATTTGATAGTCCGGGAATATATGGTAAAAATAAATTTGTAATAGGTCTATTTTGATTTTGTCTTATAACTGGAGTTTTAAATTCAAGGAAACAATTATTTATAAAATCAATATCCTCTTGAATTTTACAAATAGTTGACTCCTTAATTGAAGCTCAGTTGTAAGACAAAATCAAATAGACCTGTTGCAAATTTGTTTACGCATTCCCGGACTATCGATAATAAAAATTCAACAGTAGTAGAGCATAAATTCGCCACATATTCCTATTTAAAACACAAAGCAATCGAGTCTCAATTAACGAAACAAAACCACACACAGCAAATGAAATGCAAAGAAACGAATCATTTATAAAACACTGCGAGATGCAGCAGAGATTTTGCTGTAGGTGAAACTTGTCAGACCGTAGCCAAGCATAAGACACGGAATCGCGTGACGCCGGAATTTCAAGAGCACAGATCTCGCCTGCCAGCATGACGACCCGATGACGTAGAGGTAAACTGGGATGCTTCACGGCCATTTGCTCGAAGGACACATTCTAAAAAAACGCAAAATTAAGAAGAGTGCGCGTATATGATTGATAGATAAAGACAATTGTCAACCAGCATCAATTTCGGTTAATTTAAATGACGCTTGGTTTGCCTGCACGCTTGACTGCTGAAGTATCTTCGGGAAGACTAAGAGTAACTAATATCGCAGCACTGCAAGTATAAACAATACGCGCAGCAATATGAAGTCCAGTCTATGCTATATACCTCAAACAAGCAGTGTGTTTTGACATTTGAATGTCCAGAGCGTGCAAGCCTAAATAATAGTAAGTTTTTATTTTTATTGGTTTTGTTCCAAACTATCTTGACAGCGGTGGCAGATTTGCCACCGAAACGTCGATTTTTAAGATTCTGTTTACCTGTTTAATTTTTCTTTTTTTTTTTACTTGTTTAATTTTTTTTTGGTTTTTTAGTACTTTTAATTTTATTTTGGCGTGTACCCAGAAAAATTATTACTTTTAATTGCGAATTACTTAAAAAGTATTTGTTTTCGAAAAAAAATAAGAAAATTTCTTTGTTTATAATCACTTTTTCAATTAATTTCTGGTTGGTAAAATTAATTATAAATGATGAGCCCCTAAGGGAGATGGCAACCACCCCAAGGGTTTTGGCGCCCTTTGATTTAATATAGATTTTGTTCCTTGGGCTATTTTCCACCTTCTGTTAAATTTTCAAGACCATTTATGCAAGACCAAAAAATTGCAGGGTAAAATGCTCTATTTTCTGTACTAATAGTACCCAATAAAGGTTATTTCAAATTACCGCAAAAAGTAAAAAATAACACGGCCTAAAAACTCTCTATTGTGTGACCAATATAAGCTTTATCTTTTGATTTACTTTCACTTATTTAAACTGATAAAATTGTTCTGCTCTCAGCTGTTGACTGCTATATATTTATTTTTAGCGGTCATTTAAAAATAAATTTTTAGTAAGCACGGTGTTAGTAGTTTGGATATTTTTATGAAACATTATAAAACATCTAAGTGGTTTTATTTACAAACACAGTTAAAATGAATATACGGCGGTTTATTAAAACACGTTAACCAAAATATATGTATATGTATAATAGATAAGAAAATCAGTGAAATCGGTATTTTTTATAAGTGTGCAGCTTAAGCATCTAAAATGTCAAAAGGTGTAGTGAATATAGGTAATATCATTAAAACCGAATATAATTTTCTTAGGTTTAGACAGGTAAGTTTTTATTAATAACCTTATGCTTTTTTACAAAAACATTGCAATTAGTTTTATATGAGTATACATATCTAAAGGCGTTTTCAAATATTAATCTGATTGGTAGGATAAATAAAATTTGCTATTTTCAAGATTCACTGGAATTTTGTAATTTTCTGAACACGAATGATACATTTGGCCTTAATTCATCGGCTTTGTGTCAAAACAAAACATAACCCTTTTGCTTTGATTTGGTCGTGCAGTTATTTTTAAAGATTTTCACAATATTTCCTTTTTTTACTTGTAGTTCATACGAAATAAATCAATAAAACGCAAAAAACAAAACAGGTAATTTTAACACTTCTGTTTAAACCAAGTAACCCTGGCTTTAACCTGGGACAGCGGTATCTAACCCGAGTTAAGAATCCGATCAATTTATGAACTCAGGTAGAGACTGTCCGATTATTTGTTGAACGGGTTTTGTGGATCAGGTTAACCCAAGATCAATATTTAAAAAGGTCTTTTGAAGTTAAAACAATAAAATAAATAGAAAACATACTTTAATACTAACACAAATTATCAGTAAGTGATTTTTGATATAAAATATTGCCCAAAACAGTATAATATACTATATTATTAATTCGCCAGGGGCGGACTAAGCCTTACACAATAGTACTAATTATTTTTACACCTTGTATAATAAAAGAATGAAAATATTATTTTTAAATACATAAAGCCTTTAGCTTAAAAAAGGTACTGTTGTCCGATATCGATAACGTGAAGCATTTTCGGGAAAAGCAAACATTTTGATTAAAGAGGGTTGTATTTAATAATTTTGTTTGTTGGTTCGCCATAGGCTCCATCTTTTTTATGCATTCTCTAGCTTTAATTATCGAGAAAAATGGGACCTTCCACAATGCTGCAACAGAATAATCTTATGTTTTTAGATATCTCCGCTACACAAACACTTGTTTTTTCCGAAAACGCTTTAATTTATTGACATCTAACATGGGTACCTTTTTTAGCTAAGGATTAAAGCTACCCAAAAATAGTTATTTTAATTCTTTATTATACAGGGTGTAAAAATAATTAAGGGTTATTTCGCCCCTGGCGAACTAACGGAGGTAAATGTTTTACAAGAGTACCATTTAAAAGAGTTCTTACTTGTATTTATCATATGAAAAAATATTTGTTTATACCAAATACTATAAAAGTCATTCAAGAAAAACTACAGCAGCGTCCTTTAAGGGCACATATTTCTGTAAAGAGGGGCTTAAGGGAAAAATTTATAGAAACTTGTCACATAATTTTCACGTGTTCTATATAAATTCAAGATATTGCCCACATATTCTTACAAACCCTGTATATTATGTTAAAGAATTTCAATAGTTTTTAGTTTAATTTTAATCAGCCTAAACATCGGAGTAACTAGTCGGTGGTCACCTCTATAACTTTTATATTGTTTAAAATATTAATGTTAAATATGGTACATAGGTCACACATAAAAATATATTTTTTTTTACGAATTCCTTTGTTTTCTAATATTATTTTTGATATAGCTGAAACCGGCCCTAAATTTTTTATTTTTAAAAAGACATCCGCTATATTTTTAGTACTCTGAATTAAAAATAATATTTCTAGTACAATGACAATGCTACTTTTTAACTTCCTATCTCTACATATTTTTGGATTTTAATTTTTTATCTCGAGTACAAATGGAGTGTTATTGTACCCGGAATTTAGTTTTTTATTAAAGTAGTTAGTAAATAAAACGGTTCACATAAGTATATGTTGGTAATAATAATAAACTACGTCCTACTTTGCTAATGATAGCTAAGAGAATTTTCCATTACAAAATTTTAAACTTTTGACCTGAAACTGTATAAAATTAACAAAGATTTTTTGTAAATTATTAAAATAAAACGCTATAATTTTACAATGAAATAGCAAGTAAAAACTAATTTTAACATTGACAATTTTATTTATTTCCATTAAAGAAAATATGTTACATATATAACATTTCGTTTTAAGGTGTACAGGGTGATTAAACTTAGGTCGGCACTATTGCTAACTTCTTATTAGAAATACGAAGTCGGTTCAATTGGTAAAGTTGTAGTATTTTTTCTACTGATTACCATGCTGCCCATAGAAAAATAATTCAACCTTTTAACGTTTTTAATTATTTGCTAAAAATTATCTTTTTTAAATCAAACACCTTGTCTAATATGCCACCATGTAAAAGATCTATTAAAGACTTTACAAAAGCTTTAAATAAAGTCTACATTTGATATATCCAATTCTTAATAGTTTTGGAAATGTGCCCCCAGATTTACTATATCTATCTCTTGCAGTTTTGGAAATATTGCTCTAAAAAATAGGAAACCCAATGTCCATTTTTCGCACGACAATAAACTGGTATGCTTTTAACTTAATAAAATACTATCAATTTTTCTAACTTTTAGACAATAATTGCACTTGGTCCCATATTAATTACAATTAGTTTGGGCATTGCCGAAGGATATTCAGCAATTTTATTACCACAATTACAGGACGATTCAACTTGGACAGTTAGTACCGAACTGTCGTCATGGATTGGTAAGAATAAATTTTAAAATCAAAAATAGATAATGCTTATTACCTTTGTTTTTTTTGTTTTTTTTCTATAGCTCAAAGTATTTAAAATACTGTTAGTATTATGTTAGTAAAATATTACCAAAAAGTATTTGTAAATTAAGTAAATAAAACCAAAATAAATGTTAAGTTAGTTTTGTATTATTTCATTTTTGTATATTAAGGTTCCGCCAATCAAAATTCGTAAATAATGTATTTATTAAAATAACTAAATTTACTTAATTCTTGGCAAAAATAAAATTAAAGATGTGTTTTACTATAATTTTATAAAAATAGATGCCTTGTTACCGTGGTTTATCATACGGTGCGTTTGTTGAATGTGCTTGTTTTATATTTTAAACGGATTAACTTAAACAATTAAGATTTATAAAAATAGAGTTAAATTAACAGATAAAAATTTTCCGATGGCTGCTGGGGCGACCTTGAAAAAACAAACTAAATGGAAAGGAAACCTTGTGGCATATCATTATTAAATGGCGATACTTTAAAAATTACCTAAATTCTTGATTTGGCATATTTCAGAGTTATACAGTGTGTCCGCGTAAGTTGTCTACATATTTGAAACTTTTGTATTATTAATTTTACGAAAAAAGTTATTCTCTATAAAAAGTTTTGCTTGGTCTAAAACCTAAAACGCAACCATCAGATATTAATATTTTTTTTAGAGTATCTCAAAAAAATATGTTTTGTGTTTTTAAAGGAAAGTACCGTTACTGTTAACAATATTAAAAATTATAAAAAAAATATTTAGAATTAAAAATAACTTTGAAATAGTAAAAATCGTTTAATTTCCTTTTTTATGTGATAATGATGAAAATTTAAATTTGTACCTTGGTAAATACTTATTTAAAAATTTAATATTTAAGGAAAGCTTGAGAACTGTCAAAACCGCAAAAAATAACAGAAACTCTTGTTGTCGCCAATAAAATCAAAGAAGAACTTGTTTCTTGTAAATGAACGAGTTTGCATATTATGAGAGTTATTTTTATTTTTAAACAATATTTATTTATATTAATTTTAAATATGTTTAAAAACAAAGGTCATTTTGTTTTTTGTACATTATAAAAAAGGTTTTTGTCCCTTAAGGTAATGTACACTTTATAAAAATGATTAATTTTTTGTTAAAAATTGACAAATTAATTTTATTGTCCGAGTTGGCCATGTCTGCGGAAGTCATTAGCTATAGAAACAATTGCCATTTATTTTCTAATAAGGACGTATGTTGGGAAAATGTTTGCAAATTTTGCAAAAATTTTTTAAACCAATGTACAATAACAAACATAAATATTTACCAGGTGTACATCGGCCCAATAAAATATTTAATAAATTGTAAACATTCCACCAAAATTAGGTTCATGTGCCTAAAAATATATTTTTAAAATTTTATTATTTAGGACATACAAAAACAAAATTATATAAGAATAAATATAACAAATTGACAGGAACACAATTAAAAAACTAAATTATATTTTCCTACAACCACTTGTGAAAATAGCAAATAGCACACTGGTTTCATGCATAGAAAATGCGTTATATCACACTAATGTTGCAAAGTACTGTACAACACTCGTGTGATATATATTATGATGTCATTTTAAAAACTGCTATTGGTTTTGCAATGACATATTTATTGTAGTGAATTGAACTTACCTTAAACAGTAGAACCCAAATTAGCGAAAATCATCTTATTAACGTTAAGTTACTACATAGTATAAGCTTTCTTCTAATATTAAAAAGAGTAATAATAAAATTTCCGAAAAAATAAAAACATAAACAAAAATAGACATAACCACAAAAACGACAAAGTGTTGTCAGGTAAGTAGATCAAATTAAAAATCTCCCTTCTACCTTGCCGCTTGACCGTTCGACCTAAAGCACCAGAGAAAAAACTCCTATAGATCAAATTCCTTTTTCTCTGTCTTCTTGTACTCAAACAACTAGTTAAATCTTTTTTAGTCCCCAAATTAAACCTGAGGCTAATACACACTTTATGAATCCACTTTCTTTTATCCATTCATAAATAGAATCAGATCCTTCCGACGTTGCCAAATGCTTTCCATATTTTGCATGGTATAACGGACGCTTAGTAGTCGTTTTTTTCTTACTTTTAGGACTTTAGGTTATGCATTTACAATTTTCATATTTTCTATATTTTTCTCAAAAATATGAGAAAAAATGTAATTTTTACTTAATTTTACATGTGATGTTCAGTTTCATTAACTCTTTTTACCAATTTTATCCCATTCAGCCCCCCTTTTACTCCCCAGTCCCGTAAGTTGCTTTCCTTTTTTAAGAAACGGAATATTTTGGATGTGTGCCAATTATGTAAGTATCGATAATTTTTAAAAAATCACTTAAAATAGCAGAAAACCGTATAAAACTATTACGGTTATTACCTAACCAAACCATACAATTTTTATTAAGTGAGGGCCTTTTTAAATTCCAAAATGATAAAAGTTAAATAATGCTTTTAGGTAGGTGATTTTCGATGTAAAAATATTGTCAAAACAGTATAATATAGCAGTGAGGAAAAGTACATATCACACTAGTGTTACAAAGTAAAAATCACCCTAGTGTTGCAAAGTTCTCAATTGTTTTTTATTTTTTCTGTAAAGACAAACTAAATTTTTTTTTGGTGAATAATTTGTGGTCGTAGGAAAAATAGTATACAGTACTCGTGTGAAAATGACTTAATTACACTTACGTGAAATTAGTCATTTTCCAAACTTGTAATGTGATATACTATTACATACCTAGTAATCTCTGAAAAAAAATCAGCGTTCTTTACACTTATTCTAATTACCAATTTACTTACCCATAAAATTTAAAAAACAAGTAAAACAGAAAGTTCAAAAATATATGAAAATTTGAAATATAACACTTAAAAATATTTTTCTAGTTACCTATCTTACAGCTTTATTTATATGAGCAATTAAGGAGGTAAACATTTTTTTATATATATTTTTTAAGCCATGATCAGTGTTAAGTAAGAAATTACAAAATGGCAAAAAAATAGTAGGGTAATGATAAGTATAAAGAACATTGTTTTTGCACAGTTTATTTTGTAAGTAAAATTTGGTTATTCGCATGTATTCGTGTCAACTTAAACACGATGAATTTGGCTTTTGTATGGTATGTTATATCTTATGGGTAATAAAACTTAAAACAAAATGTTTTTGAGCACAAACACCCATTTTTTGTAGAAATTTTGGAACTTGATATTAGCAACACAAGGTAAATATCCATCTAACATTAGTTTACAAAAGTTAAAAATAAACTTGCGTTCCCTTTTTTAACATAGGTCTTAATTAAAAAATTAAATGGCAATTGTCAGTCATAGCCAACTCAAGCAGAAAAAAAATTGACGATTTATGACATAAAAGTTAAAAAATTTCTATAAAGTGTGGTGAAATGTAACCTTTTATTATTGTTCCTAATTTTGAATCCTTAAATCCTTTATTTAATTTTGTTTTTAATGGATTTTACTTTATTGCTACTTTGTTGCAATATGGGAGATTGCAATTATGCGAGAATAAAAGAACTTGTTTTTTTAAAACAGCCGCTTAACGCTGACGCGTACGGGTGGCCTTATCTTTAGAATAAAAAGTAAATATTTAAAAACAGAAGTTAGTAACAAAATGTATTCAGTAAGTATAGAATAAATTTAATAAATCTTTTATACATATTTTCGTGTTTGCACAAAACAAACACAATCTCTATTGTTTAACGTCCTTGCTTATTTCCTACTGCTGATAAGACGTAGCATAATGCAAGGACTTAGTCTGGAATTTCTTCAAGGGGGCAGGCAAGTAAAATAAAATTCACTTTTAAACAAAATATTATTTGGCTTTTTCTCCAGAATAAAATTTAAAAGTTTATTTAACATTTTAAGAAAATTAAAACTTTTATACATTATGAAGAACAATTCTGCTCTTCAATAATATAATAAAAGTTATTATTGCTTTAAAAGAAATAAAATAATGAAATATTCAATATTAAGTTACTTACAATATAAGTAACTTAATATTGAATATTTCATGTAATTACGGGACATCCACATTCATCCAACACTGTCTATCAACTATCAGGCATGTTTACTCCATAATGAGCAATATAATTTTATTAAATAAAATATCGTATTATTTTAGCTTTTAATAAAAGTATAGACGTCAATTTTCCATCATTTTTAAGACGTCATTAACGGGACGCTTTTTATCTGTGACTCAGGAGGTCATTTTGTCGTCATCTTACGACGTCTTTGCTGACCAAATATGACCAAAAATGATTAAAAAGAGGCATCAATAGGACGTCAGCTTGTTGCCTGGGTCTGGATTTATACAGGGTGTTACAATATCTAAAAAAAATTAAGGGCAAGTTCTAGTGTAAGACAAGGAGCAAATTAAGACACGTATAACGCGTGCGACGCGATGCAGCACAGCACACTTTTGTAACTTATGAAAGTAAATTATATAGCGCAAATGGAGTAGCGATGCGTCTACTCGAAAAAGCATTGATTTTTGTGGTATTGCCACATTTTTTCGCGTCGCACGCGTTAACGCTCGGGCACGATAACCAGAGGCAGCGTTGAGCTGCTGATTTAAAAAACAAGATTTTTATTCTACCATAAAGATCAAAGACCGCGCTTTCACATTTCCCGCTCAACGCTGGCCGCTGACGCTGATGTTTAGTATCGTGTAAAAGGCCTTAGGCGCGTTTCAATTTGCAGCTTGCCTTAAGAAATATTCAAAAATTTTTATATAAACATGGGTCACCAAATTTCTCTTTCTAAACATACAGGGCTTAAACTTGTAAAAAAATGTATTTTTAGTATACTTTACCCAATTTGGTTTTAATTGTTTAATGTTATTTATGGCATAAAGGGGGCAATTACATTTAAGAAATCCAGTGGCGTCTCGGACGGTAACTGAGAATATTTTTAGCAAAAAAAAACTTCACAGCTGCTAGGTTTTTGAATTTTTTTGATATCTTGTTTATTTTAGAAAAATAATAATAAAATTTACTTACCTGCATATTTTTAGAACAATAGATGCTTGTTTAAATAAGGTTTATATCCAGTCTAAAAATTTTTACAAAAACAGGTGTTTTTTGAATTTCTTTAGTTGGCCATTTTATTTTTGTCGTTGTAGGATTTTTACTTACACACTCTTGTCCAGGGTCTAGACAGACCTTTCAATAATTTGACGATAAAGTTATACACGTAGAGATTATACAAAACACTACGCATCGTTCCCGCTTTGTTTTTGCTTTACTTGGATATGAACCTTTTTATTTCGCTCGGCACACATTGACAAGTGGTCAATTGTAGTTTTATTGCTGATCATGAAAAAAATTAAAGTGTCTTACTGCTTCTTATCAGCAAAAAAATTAAAGAAGAAATGTTTCTTGAAAATCATTACTTATTAATTTTTTTTGGGTTTTGGCAGTCTTATGGTTATATTTCAAAAAGATATGTGTTGTCCTAACAAAATAATTTTTAATTTGAAAATAGTTACGTCACCATGGGTAAAAGTGTCACAAAGATGTCTAAAATGTCAGTCAGATTTAATATCTAATTCTATGGAGAACACAATCTTTTTTTTGGTGGCACCAAGCTGAATTAACAGCTGTATGCCAAGATGCCAAGTTGACAAGTTTCTGAATTTTTAATAACAACTATGTTATTAATATTAAAAGATGAGTTTCGGACTTCCATTATCTTTAGTTCATTTATTTACATAACGTCTTAGGAAATACTATCTCTTACCCGTTTTCAAGTGTAAATTTATTTAATTTTCAAAGCGTGTAAGCTTATATACAGTGGGGAAGACTATCCACCTATGATAGAGATGGGTGCGGTCAAGCTTGAGGTTGTTCAGCCAGGACGCCGGCATTGGTGCGCTTTAAAACTGGTTTTTAAATGTTTGGTATTTTCACACTTAGTTGGCTAAATATAATATTTATTTTCAGCCCACGGGACGAAAGTAAACTTTTTCCCGTGGGCCAAAAGTATAAGTAATCCTAGCAACAGTCGCAAAAATTTAAAAGTTTGCCAACTTGACATTTTGTCCGAGATCTCTGTGACACTTTTACGCGCGATAAATGTCTTTTGACGTAATTATTTACCAAATTAAAAATCATTTTCTTGAGTTGACACCTTTTCAATAAAAAAATAAATTAATTGAAAATTAAAAAAAATGGTTGTAAATAAAATAGTGTACAAATATCGGAGAAAATTGTCATTACTGTCTCGAAAAATGGTCCACTTTAGCGCTTTGCCCCACTTTCATCCTTTTTACTTGACAGTAATTAAACACTTTTCCATTTCGGTATATTATATACTATAATTAAGAATGACTTTTTTATAACATCTTTTGGCCATTTGTCCTCTTGTAAACCACATCCGTAGACAGTCTGTATATTAGTATGTATTATATACCGGGTGCCCATGAGATTACTAGCAAGCCTCTTATTTTCTTGAGAAGGGTTAGACGATTTTTAAAAAAGAAATAAGTTATAGCTATCTTAATTAGTTTTTAAGAAAATTGCGTTTAAAAATGTCATGATAACCGCTACACTTATCGATTTGTTAAAAAGCAATGATGGTAGAAAAGGGCCAATACAATTTTGAACACATATTTAATGAATCTTATATCCTATTATCGTTAAAATACAAATTTCGGTTTTACCAAGTGCCACAAAAATTGACTTCTGGCAGAAAAGAACTTTAATAATTTGAATAGAAACTAAGCCTAAAATTTAAACTTAACAGTTATTTCTCAATCATTTTTTGTTTTTTATAGCTTATTTTTAAACCTAAAAGTTTTTAGGTTATTAATACTAAAACGGTAAGAAATACATTTTCAAGGCAACTTAGCTTTTTTCTATTAATATCTTAAAAACTATTAGGTTTGTAGATAGATATAATACACAAAAAATATTGAGAAATAAGTATTAGGAGTTAACTTTAACGCTTAAGGTAGTGGTAAACATTTAAATTATTGAATTTTTACTGCCAAAAGCCAATTTTTGCGATATTTCCAGTAAAACCGGAAATTGTATTTTGACGGTGAAAGTACATATTTTTTTTAACAAATCGGGGAAAATGACGGTTAACATGAGAATTTTTAACCCCATGTTCTTAAAAACTAATTAAAATAGTTTGCCAGTGAAATTTATTTCTAGAAAAATATATAGGGTGATCCATTTAAAATAGAAAAGTTAAGAGCACTATATAAAAATCTAAAACATTAAAATTCTGCATCCTATCCAACCATAAATACATTCGATCAAAATTTCAAACACTTCTGAAAAAAATGACAGGCTTGCTAGTAATTTCGTGGGCACCCGGTATACGATTCACTGTATTTTGCAGCATCCATTGCAACTCTACCAATGTCGGTGGGCTGCCTATTGGGAGGATGGCTTATGGAAGTCATTGGACGAAAAATGTTACATTTAGCAACATGTGTTCCAAATCTAATAGGGTGGTTGCTAATAGCCTTTTGTGGTCACAGTATTCCATTATTATTAATTGGAAGATTTATTACAGGTTAGTTCTAGTTCTAAATAGCTAAAAAAAACCAAATATTTGTGTAAGATAAATGTTACAGTCAGCCAGGGCCGGCTCGAGAAAAAGTGCCGCCTGAGGCGGCTACAATTTTGCCGCTCCTACAACAAAATAAAATTTGATATTAAATGAATTTAATGAGCAAAAAAATCCTCACCTCTATTTAGTTTACTTTATTTATTCGAAAACTCTAAAACCTTAATTCAACCCCTTCACACAAATTTTTAAAGAGCAAAATTAAAAGTCCCTCACATTTAAATTCTACAACTTTTTGTAAAAACTAACTACATTACAAAGGATCATTTTTGCCGCCCCTGTACGATCACTTTGCCACCCCTGTAAACATGCCGCCTGAAGCGGTCGCCTCACCGGCTTACCCCTTGGGTCGGCCTTGAGTCTAGCTAGGTCTTAAGATATATTTGTTTTAATTTTCAAGCACTTTCGAAAGTCTAGAAAATATATTTTTATTTCCAAGCATTTTCTAAAGTCCAGAAAATATATTTTTCTACGACCGGGCGTAAAATACAATTTTATGCTTCCAATTGAGGGCGCAAAATTGCACTTTTACGCCGTAGGGCAAAAAAGTGTTAAAGACTTCACGCCCTAGGAATAAAAAAATCCCTCAATTATAAATTAATAAATTAATAATAAAAATAATTTTTTTATAAAGCAACAATTTATTTAATTAACAATGTGTTTAAAAGTATGCTGACTACAGTTTAGAACATTAAAAGCTGGCAAATTTTCTCCTACCGGTTCTCTTTGGTGTATAATAATAATCTATATACAACAAAAATAAAGTGAAAAACTACAGAGAATGCTTGTTTATTAATTTCAGTCGTACATAAAAAATCGTTTGCACCTCTGGCGTAAAGCACTTTTACGCCCATAGCTTATTGTTTCAACAAACAATTGTCACAACTTTCAGCCGTGGGCGTAAAAGTGATATTTTACGCCCTTGGTACAAAAATATTTATTTCATTTGAGTTATTTGAAAAGATTATAGCAAATATTTAAAATTCATAAAGTTGGTATACTTAGTTATTTAAATTAAAGATTTGATATTTTGTAGTTTACAAGAATTTGGCTCATATGAATTTTCTTTTAATTCCTAAAATTATAAAAAATAACAATAACCTTTGCTTTTCTAGTAACCTTTGGGTTGGTCAATATTTACATTCGGCGCTAGGGTGTCGATTGGGGAGATAATTAATAAAAATTAAATTAAAATAGAAAAAGTGAGGTTAGTTGGCACGATATCTAAAAACATACTAAGGTGTTTTGTGAATTTATTTAAAATAATATTTTTTTTTCACATAAATATGTTTGCCAACTACAAAGTAACAAACTGATTTTCTTTATCATAGGTTTTTATTTTTTTTACATATGAAACAATAAAAAAAAAGAGATTTGGCAAGTATTTAAAGTGTGTACAAAACTGTTTTTCTACTAGCTGTATTGTAGTTTGAAAGTATCAATGGGCCAGATCATTTCACATTATTGTGTTGCATTTGTTTTAAACTCCACTTATTTTTAAAATATAATTGATATACAGGGTGTTTCCTAATTGCGAAAAGAAAATTTGGAGGCATATTCCTGACCCTTTTCTGAAATAAAAGTTTAGATAAACATGGGTCCTTAAATTTTTCGTACTCAAGGTACAGGGTGTTAAACTTTTCAAAAAGCCTATAAATTTGTAAAACACTTTTTTTAAAAACTTGTTAGGCTTATTATTAACAATATTTAATTAGGCATTTGTTGTTCTTGTTACATATTTGGTAATAGGAAGTCATGACACTTAATTTTGAAAAGAAAGAAAGGTCCTAATGTTCCTTGTATCGTCCAGTTTAGCGGATTTTATTTTCTTTTCTGGAAAACCAAGCAAACTATAAAAAAATAATAAAAATAAAAAAGTTGTATTTCTAGATGTTTTATTTGAAAAAAATATAAGAGTTGCAAAAATGTCAGTAGCGTACATTTTTTTCAATAATATTAGCTAAGATGGGTCCAACGCCGCCACTGATCTCACCAAGTAAAATTAATTAAGGGCTAAATTAACTTTCTGTTTTAACAAATACTATAGCCAAATTTAATTAAAATTTGATATTTAAAATATTATCAAAAACCCATTTTTCTGTTTAAAGTTTAACACTCTATATCCTATAAACAAGACATTTCCGGACCTATGTTTATTTGTACTTTTTTAACAAAATTTTCTTTAAAATAGACCCATTAATTTTCTTACTGCAATAAGAAAACACCCTATATAATGTGCAATATCTTTTGTGTATCAGTATGAATTTAAATTTTTTAATGCGTATCTCAACTTTAATTAAAATATAAGAAGAGAACCGTGTTAGAAAACTTTTAATGTTTGTTAAAATTTATTTAAGATAAGCCTTTTTCTTGTCTTTTTTGCAATGGCTGATAACATTTTAATTGTATTATATGTATAAATGCAGCTCTTCGAAAAAAATGTTTAATTTAAAACAAAATACAAAAATTATAATAATTGTAATTAATTCGTTACTTTATAGTTAGCAAACTCATTTTAAAGCAAAAAATTGGGATTCGTTGATCGACTAAAAAATGTTTAAAAATAAATAATGTTGTTGTGTATTATCTTTTTTTAATTTCTAATTTTGCACATCGGCTTAATATAAAATTCTAAACACCTTTTTCAAATAACTTGTTTAGATATCATGCCAACTTACCTAAACTTTTTATTATTTTAATTTTCTTTTTATTATTTTCCCCCAGTCCGACGCCTATAAGCCGGATATCATTTTTAGGTTAGTGGATGAACAGAGGTGATGACCAAAAAAGTTTTTTATTAATTTCAAGAATAAAACATTTTTGTATGTGCCTATTACTGTATTTAAAAGTAAATCGACATTTTTAATATATTTTTTGTTTAACTGTATTGCCCTTTTTGTTTTACACCAATGGAAATCGATCCTAAAAGAAAATGTATTAACTTCAACGGCAATCAAGTTCAGATGAAGACCCTTGTCAAAATATATCAGAAGCAAAGATTCTAAGAAAAAAACCCACTCTTAGATTTTAATCATGTTGGACGTGAGCTATAAGAGTTATTTTAGGTCTGTCTATAGGTTATTAATATTTAAGGAGTATCTTTTCAAAAGGGGATATATTTAATTTTTATTTTTGTATTTGTGCATTTCAATATGACAAACTTTGTCAGAAGATTTTAGGACGAAAATAAGAAAAAAATATTAACACATTATAATAAATAAGAAAATTATCCTAGTGGTTGCTTGTTGATTTTGATGGAAATGTAATATACAGGGTGTTCCTTAAATACATGCTAATATTTAGGATGGGTAATTTTTATACCTTTAAAAAAAAACTTCACATGGACATATTATGTCCTAAACGTCTTAACTTTTGAGACACAGAGTGCTAAAATTAAAAAAAATAAAAAATTATCCTCACTACCCTTTTCCTAATTTTATTTTAATTTAATAATATTATTACTAACATTAAGGGCGTAATTTATAACTAACCTAATTACATTTATTAAGTCCAGTGGCGTCTCCAGAGGCAAATTACGGAATATTTCTAACAAAAAAATGGTACGCCACTGACTGTGTAAATGTGTGTAAAATATTTGTACTTTTTTAAGATTAAGCAAATGAAAACACTGCTTTTATGTCTTCTTTTTTTATCTTGTTTGGTTTAAAAGCAAAAGTAAAAACTGAATATTTTTAGACCACAAAGAAGCATTGCGATATCTTTTTCTTTTAAAAATTGGGTTATGTATTTTTCTATTAGCAATTATGTAACAAAAATAATAAATACCTATTAAAATAGGGTTTATATCAAGTATAATAGTTTATACTAAAATAAGAGTTTAAGACCTTTAGGGCATATATCCATAAAACGTGTTTTTTTAAATGAATCCAAGCATAACCCTTTTAAATATTAGCAAGTATTTAGGAAACACACTGTATTGTGTACATCAAATAATAAAAGACATGTCTATTTTTGATCGGCCATTAAACACTCTTAAGGGGTGAAATGCTTCTTCGAAATTCACCCTTAAAATTGTATTTTTTTTAATATCTTGAGAATAAATTTAGATAACTTAACGAAATAAAATCCATAATTTTATTTATTAAAAATACTATCAGCCTCTATTATTTTTTCAAACTAAATAAACAACAATTTTAAAAATGAATTTTAGAAGTGCATTTCACCACTTAAAAGTGTTTAATTGCTAATAAAAAAATACGTGTTTCTTATTTTTTGGTGTACTACAACATATTACAATTTTACCAAAGTCGAAAAGGAACACCTAAGATATCTTCCTTGTAAAATCTTTTTTACTAATTTAGATATTTTTAAAAAATGGGAGAAATCTTATATGCATTAAAATGATATTTTTGACATACAAGAAAAAAAATTACCAGTGTTTTCCATAAGGGGTTTAGAGTATATATTTTTAAGAAAAAAAAAGACACTGTATTTTTCAAACATAAAAACATTTTTTTTTAAATTCCTGTTTAGTTAGAACCAGATTTGATCTCTTGACTTTTTTATTTGATGTATGGTTTTTGCGTAAATAAATATAAACAGCGCCGAATTGAGGCCTCTTGGTACCTTAGGCTAATTAAAGAATGACCTATTAAATAAATAGATAAATAAAAGTTACATAAAAAGGTACATTATTGATTATGTACTTACATTGACATGCCATTTATTTAAAAATTATAAAAATACGTTTTATTTCCTAGGTTCCACATTTTCAAAACATTGTAATTTTCTTAAAATTGCCGTTTCCAAAGTTTACAAATTTGATATCAAGATCTAATATATTAGAGAATGTTATTTAAATAACCTATTAAAACTTTAAAATTATAATTAAATATTTTGTTTACAAAAACACACGTAGATAATTCTTAATTATACAAAATTTAATAAGTCTATTACAATGTAACTTTTCTACATTTATTGTCTGAATATTTTTAAATTGATTTAAATAATACTTTAAAAGTTAAAAATCTTTACTTCTTTTGCCTCAATAGTCAGAATTAAAAGGTCAGCAGTTTTCTCATTTGTTAGACAACTTCTATGACAATTACCTGTTTTAGTGTGTAAAAATTATGTACCTGAAGAAAGAAACACATATATTTTATGGTCTTAGCTCACTTTGGCTTTGAACCCTTTAATTATAATACGAGTCAAATTCTTGTTTTAATTTAAGTTTTAATTGACTTTATCCATTTTACTGCAAAAGTTTAAGGATGATTTATTACTTTTTGATAAAATACAAAAAGGTATATACTTTTAATGACAGGTGTCTTTTATACCAGATTACGAATTATGTTGGGTTGAGCCAGCTTTTTTAATTAGGTCATCCTCACAATTTAGGCTATCTTATTCTTTATGACACCTTATTGTTAGGCATAAAAATATCTTTTTTTTCTGACATTTTTATTTAGTTTTGCAGGATATTTAAAATTACCAAAATCTTAAGTGTTATGAATTCCTGTTTTTTTGTATTTTTATCTAATATTTCATTTATAAAAGATGTTAACAACAATGAATAATCCTTTTATTTATATAGAAAATAAATCTTGGTAATTTTTCATAATTTTTTGATTTAATATAGTTCCGAACATTTTGATTAAAAGTCTCCATTGGCACAATAAAATCTTTTTACTAGTTTTTAAGATAAGAGTGTCAAATGAATAAGATATGCAATAACGATTTGTAAATTATTTTATTATTTTTTATTTTTATGGTTATATTTATTATTATCCTAACAAGTTAAGCTGCTCTTTTTTTTATCACACTTAAAAGTTTTATTAATTATTAAAAGGCTTTTAACAATACTATTCAAAATTGAGTATCTTAAGTATTATAGACTGCCATATATACTTTTTTAGACTAGATGTAAAAATATACAGGGTCATCCAAATTAGGTGTCTGTTATTGGTAACTTCGGTATTATTTAAAATACGGCATAGAGTAGCATTTTGTAGTCTCCTTAAGACTACAGATTAGAAAAAAACAATTGACAATTGGGTTTTTGAGTTATACAGCAAAATACCCTTTTTTAAATGAAACACCCTTTATATTTTACCGCCATTAAAAAGATCTTTTAAAGTCCTTGAAAAAAACTCCACATGTAATATATCCAATTTTTCAGGAAATATAGCCATCCTCAGAAATTTTATAGTACATTGGCATTTTTTAAATAAAACATCCTGTATATTACCTTACCAATAAATAGATATTTAAAAGAGCTTTAAGAAAATACCACATTTAATATGTCTATCTCTTATAGTTTTCGAAATATGGCCATTCAAATCCAAAAATGACGTTAAATTTCCAATATATCACAGCTTTAAGCTATAAGCAATAAGTTTTAGTGTCAGAAATACAACGGGGAAAATATCTACTATCTTTCAAATTTAAATGGCTATATTTCGAAAACTACAAAAGATAGGCCAATCAAATGTGGTATATTCTATATACTATATAAAAAATCAAGTTTACTAATAAACTCCTGAGGATGGCCATATTTCCGCAACTATGAAAAATTGGATATATTACATACGGACTTTTTTAAAGGATTTTGAAAGAACTTTCTAATGATGATAAAATATACAGGGTGTTTCATTTAAAAAAGGGGTATTTCGCTGTATAACTCAGCAACCCTATCGTTAATTGTTTTTTCTAATATTTAGTCTTAAAGAGCGTGAAAAAAAGCTACTAGTTTGCTATTTAAACTGTTTCAAATTTTAAGTAATAACGAAGTTACAAATGACAGACACTCAATTTGGATGACCCTGTATAATTTAATAAGTTAAAAACAATGAACTCACACAACTTACGAGGCCCATAAATAATATACAACATAAGCTAAGTTAAAAGGTTCACAGGCAATGCGTGAAAAAGGAACGGTCTCACGTGTGTAGGACACCAACAGGTAGAGATTAAATAAATAATTTCGGCGTGTAAACAAGGTGACACACCACAAAATACGTCGATATTGGGACAAAAATGCTTATTTTATAATATGTGTAATAAGGTGTTAAATGAGCAATAACAGTATTATTTTTCGTATTATTAGCAGAGCAGTGTACCAACACCCTCATAAAAAAACTAGAATACCTACCCCGTATCTAAGTCTGTGAAATAAAACGGCGCGGCGGATCGTGCGTGGACAATTCATAAATATTTTTTTCACTAGCAACTACTACTGTTGGTAACATTATAATTTGTCACGCCAATATATTTTTAATATGGCCGTCTTGTTTATTCGGTCATCATTGGCCGGTTGCAGCACTCGAACGATGTAGCCGACAGAAATAATTGACTGTTTTCAATATCGTTAAATAAAAGTTACTAAACAATTTACATATACTGCCATTTCTAAAAACCAGTAGTTATTGTATTTTTTTATAAGGGCTGTAATTGTACCCTACTCAATTATTAATAACAGAACTATTTTAGTGCAAAGAGAAAACTGATACGATTTTTATCCCGAAATCCCTATCTTTATCTCCTATGACTAGGTTCCGGGATACAGGGTGTCGGTTGTGAAGAATAACCTAATATTTATTATTATTGCATAAATATTAAAGTAATAAATTTAACTATGTGATCTTATTAAATTACAAAAATGAGTAAATAACTTATTTTTCTAGGAATGTGCGTGGGAGTGTTGGGACCTGTACTATCAATATACATTGCAGAAACCTCAGACCCAGTATACAGAGGGTTTCTTCTTCCATGCATATCTCTAGCACTAAATCTTGGAATTGCTTTGGCTCATATTATGGGTACTTATCTTAAATGGGAACTGGTAGCCATATTAGCTTGTATTTATCCAATATCTTGTTTTGTTTTAATGCTTTTTGTACCTGAGTCTCCAACCTTTTTAATTAAGAAAGGAAAAGTTGAGAAAGCAAGGAATGGATACATGTGGTAAGACATAATTATTTTTTTAATACGAGTATTTTACCCAATAAATATTAAATTAAATTGGATTAAACAATAGGTACTAAATGAAAATGTAAATTTAACTAAATTTTACGCGTTTATTATCGCCAAACTTAATTCCTTTTGAATAACATAACGAAAAAGTTAATTAGAGGTAGTAAAGTCAAAGTATTTATTTCTACAGAGAGTTACAAAAGGGTATTTATACAGGCTGTCCGCTAAAAAATGGTACACAAAAAAGCCACAGATTCCTTGTGCCAATATGGGACTTTACCAAATATACCTAATCCAGAAAACTTCCCCATGCTTTATACTTTGTAGAAATGGCTCTGAGAAAACAAAAAGTATATGAAAGAATATATTAAGTCATTCGTTTATCATAAGGGAGTTGTAGTTAAGGCTACGATGTTTTTAAAGGCATCTTTTTGTCCCAATAGCTTAAACTGTTTCCCAGACCTAACAATGTGTAAAAGCATAAGGAAGTTTACTGGCTTACTTAGATAGTACATACAGAGTAGCACAAAAAGTTATGACATTTAAAAGAAATAGATAGTTTAGCTTGAGCACTATAGTTTATGGTTTTACAGTTTTCTTATTATTAACTTTAGAAATTAGGTATGTTTGGTTAAATCTGAATATTTTAGCATAAGAAATATGTGCTTTTTATGTACCATGAATTAGCAAACACCCTGTATATAAATTATTTTTTTATAGGAGTACCGTTGTGCTCTAGAAGTAGAATTTCAAATGATAGAGCACACACACTGAAAAAAATATTTTGTGAATTTACAACGTGAAATGTTAGTTATTTTTAGCCAGAGTCTGACGTGAAAAAATCACAACACATTTTTACAAAAGTTGTGTAAAACATCTTCGTCAATTTACATAACTTTTATGTGATATTACACTAAACATGTAATAATAATAACAATTTTATAACAGTATTAAATGTTTATAGTGTAATATTACATATAAGTAATGTAAATCTAGAAATATTTTTACACTTTTTGTAAAAGTCAGTTGTATTTTTGTCACGTTTGACTATGGATAAAAAACCAACGTCTTACGTTGTAAATTTACTAAAAAAAATATTAGTGTGTTAAAAAGAAGATTGATATTCAACTTATGTTCTTTTAAATGGAATATCCGGTATGTAAGATGTAAGTTTCTTTCTAAACTTAAGAAATAAAAATAGGGTTGTTTTTTCTGCAATCCGCATACTAAAAATGTAGGGATTTTATTATATTTGGTAATTGTAAAAAATTTATGAAAATATCAAAATTTTGAAAAGATCTACCCTCCTTACTTATGTTACTTAAAAATATACACTGTGCTGTCAACATTTTTACTAGAAATTACTCAGAGTGTTCTAAAAATAATAGGTAATTAATATTTGCCAGATTGCAATTTACTTACTTTTTTAAAATAAAACTTCCTGTATATTTATTTTATTTTAAGATTTTAAAAATTATTATTGGGCAAGTTTCTTTACCAATTCATATGTTAACATTGTAAGGTTACAAAAAATAAAAATGTAATTTTTCAAAATTAAGCAAAGTTGTTATTTTATATGAAACATCCAGAAAATTTTTTTTACAAACTTTTTATTTGCCCTCAGAACGAAGCTTAAAGATTTGGTATTTTAAAAATACTGCAATTATTAGTTCAAAAATTATTTTTTTACCGGTTGATGTAGCAAATTTTTGTTTTCAAATATTATGTATTTTAAATCGCTATGCAGTTAGCATAAGTTTGATACTTGATTTTGTAACACCCGCATATTTTTATTTAAAAAATAGTTTAAAATATAACACCGTCTTAGCTCTATTTACATAATTACGGTTTAGTATTGGAAGTTTTAAAACTTCTTTATAGAATGAACAGCCCGAGAACATTATGTGTTGTCGACATTTTTCAAAGAAATCGTAGAAAGAAAAGCAAACAAAGTTTTAAATATGGATCTAAAAATGACAAATAAAAAAAAACTGCTAACACAATTAAAGTTAATCAATAGGTTTGTTTATTATTGTTATTTTAAAAATGTGTAATAACTTTCCATTAATAAGTTTAATTAAATACCTTTAATAAATATAAACAAGGCCGAGTAAATAATCATGGGCGTCGCTAGTATTTTTAAATTAAGTTTATTTAAAACTGAGACATGGGATCCATACCAAATTTATACCAGATGCTATTAATGCAACCGAATTTGATTTTTTGGTTACCCCTTCTCCCTATAAAAATCTAAGGCTCAAAAGCGAATCCTCTGTTTGTATTTTTTGTAGATTTAATTAAATGTTATTAGCAAATCTTAAATTTCGCAAACAATTCTCAGTTTTTCTGGCACTAGGGGCATCTGAAAATCTTGCCAAAAAAATTATTGTAAGGTAAAAATATTTTATCTAGCAATATTTTTTTTTTTAAATACAGATACTTTTTTAAGATTTGCGATTTGTCGATAAAGTTTGATCAAATTCACGAAGAAAATACAAAAGAGGATTCCCTTCTGGTTAGTTCTGGTTTTTCGTAGGAGAGGGGGCAAACAAAAATAACCTTTTTCTTGCAAATTCCAAAATACATTTTCTTTATCAAACTGCTCCTTTAGCATTTACTTTAGAGTACGGTATTTAAGATTTGTACTCGAATACAGGATTTCCGTAATCGACCAAAACCTGGTGGCTTGCATCTAATACCGGGTGAAAACAAAATTACTATTCAGCAATTTTTTTCCTTTAGTCCAACCGTATGGATGTCAAATTTAGGGATGGTATATGATATTACCGAATGCCAATTTTAGATATAAAAGCGTCTGTGTATTATTTCCAGTTCAAGCGAATTCTACAGATTATTTTCGATATAAAACCCTAAATATAACCATAACCTAACTTTTTGGTTTTAGAGAAAATGGCGTTTAAAAATGTCCAACCACACCAGCACAATATGCAGTTTTATGGGAAAACATCACAAAGATTTAAAATGCCTAAAATAGTTCTTTTAAAAGACTCCACATTTAAAAGCCATTATAATATTACTTTCTGTTTAACCGATAGTGCTGTAAAATTTGAATTTCTAAATATGATAACCCTAATAATTTTAATTGAACATCCTATATGCTTTTAAGATTTTAATTATTCAACTATTTCTGATGTAAAACCAATAATATACTAACATAATCTTTTTAGTTTTAGAAAAAGCGGCATTTGAAAAGGTCCAGACGACGACACATATATCCATAAAACTGTTTATTGTGAGGTCGCTTAGACCTTTTCAAACTTTATTTTCTTTAAAAATAAAAGAGATAGGTTATGGGTATAGCAAATTATGTCAGGAATGACTTGTAAAGTTCAAATTTTAAAAAATATACTGGGTGTTTTATTCACTTCCGATTAAGTAATAGGCATGTATCTCATGACACACTATCACATCCCAAAATTTAATGGGTATACTCTTTCACTGAAGGAAATAAAATGCTAAGTAGTATTTTCGTTGTCACCCAGTATAATACTTATTTGCTTTAAATAATTTGGTAGCTCATAGTCGGTATATGAAGTAAGACTGATGGTAGAAAACACTTAATAAGTTAAGGAGTTGTCGTAAGACGAAATTATTATTAAGTATAATATAATTTTTAAGAGAGATTTATATTTTTTAAACCTTTTTCAATAAACCCCTTACAAATAGAATTTTGTTAACTTTAAATGCGCCCTTAGAAGTCGACAAGACGAAAGAACAATAAATCCGTTTTTACATGGCACTCTAGATTAAGGTTTAAAAATCTTTATTTTTATAAATAGAAGTATCAAGTATTGACAGGTGATAGTAAATTTAGAATTTTTATACTAATAAAAAGGGAAAAATATATTGTTAGTGCCATTTAAAATTTTAAAGTAAAAAAAATTAGTTTACAAAAGTGATCAAAATACATATACCTATAGTTTGGTCAATTTATATTATTGTCTAATATCTATACTAAGTAATTCTTAAATTAGATGCATAAAGTTGGGAAATAATTGCTTAGAATAAACAACTACTAATAATGAAAAAAATATTTAATGAAATATTTTTAATTGGGGAGATAATCAACTATTTAAAATTTAAAAAAGGTAAATTCTGAGATAAATAATGACTAATACTGGAAAAACAAGGTACTTACCTATTTTTTGTGTTAGAAATTATTTGATATAATATGATAAGACACAATTTTAATTGCAATCGCTTAAAAACAAACTACATACTATTACGACTTATATCAGAGAAATAATAAACATTCCAAATATAATAATAGTTTGTTTATTGGTAGATACTATAGGTATGATTAGAATTTCCTTTTTAGTCTCAGAGCTAGTGAACCCTCCCAGTAACGTTGGGCCTGTTAGGCTAGAAATTTGTATGGTGATGAGTCATAGCCATAGTACGACAATTATCACCTGGCAAGCATTAGCTCTGCACATTATTAACCTGTATATTTTGAAAAGTAAAAAAATAATAAAAAAAACTTGGAGCTGTAAGCTTAATTTTTTTGTAGGATTTAGTTTATTCATAGTAAGATTTGAAAAAAAATTAACAGGCGTTTTCGATGAGCATCGTTACCTGCCAGGCAAACTGAAAGGTGTTGCTAATTTAAATGGCCATATTTTCAAAACTTATACCGTTAGATGTACCTATGGTGACCTAGAGGAAGGTGTGTAAACGACAACGGGACTATTTTGAAAAAACGGGTTTAAATTAGAGCATTTCTATTAGAAAACAATAGAGGGCGCTCATATCAATCGGGATCAAATGAAACCAAGATTAAACAGTGTTGCTAGATATATCAATATGTAGTGAAATTCATCCCATTTCTTTTCACAGATAATATGACGACTTTTGGATTTATGACTTTTAAAGCGTAATTAAAAAGAGCCTAAATCTATTTAAACTATTAAAATGTTACCTGGTTATCACGGGTTTTTTTTTTGCTATTTTCTTTTTCTTTTACGTGGGTATTATTTGTATTTGTAAATTTGACATATTTATTCACTAAATGATACACCACAACACATAACATTACTTAAATGGTGTATATTTAAAACCTTATATGTGTAATTATTAAAAATTTCAAGAATTTCTAAGTTTAAAATGTATTTATTTGTATAAAACATAGTAAATAATCCATTTTACATTTTGAGTAGGAATTTACAAAATGTCATTTTGCAACACAGCTTTCATGGGCATCTTTATTAAATTTTAACTTTTCTAAATTTGACGTGTTATGCTAGGTTAACAACGACGTTCGAAAAATTGTCAAAAGACAATATTTTGATGATTATGTGCATTAAAATAGAACTTTTATTGTATTAAATGTGAAATAAAGTAAATACTGCCTTGCTTCAAACTGCTAAATAGGAAATATTTCTAAAAAGGAGATATCTATTTTTAAAATTCAACCGGTAAGTATTTAACTGGCAAATTATTTAAATATTTTTAAGTAGAACTTGATTTTTTAAATTGAAACTTACTTGACTGATCTCAAAGTTATTTTTTACGCCGTTTATTATTCCAAATTACCGTAATTTTATATTAAATTGGAATTTTTACTCTCTAGTAGATAATTTAAAATTTGACGTTAAAGTAGGGTAACTTCATAGTATAGAATTGTACTAGGTATATCCTTGACAGATGCATTACACGTGCCTTTGAGGTTATGCATATTAGAGACAGTCTTGCCACTTGGCTATAAAGTAATAATTACTTTATTTATATTATACAGTGTGTTTTCGGAAGTTCTTACCAAATAAGAAATTTTTTATTTAACAACTCGAAAAAAAGTGCCTAGATGTACAGCGTGGCCTAAAAAACTTGTTTCCAAATTGAAATTTAGAGTATTTTTTAACTAGGGTAGAAAACTTACTAAAAGGGTGATTTCCTATGTCATTTTATGAAAAAAGTTTCTGTCCGGAGTTGCTTCATTTCTGAAATACAGGGCGTCAATTATTTTTTTAAAAGTCGTTATTTTATAAATATCTTAAATACAAAACCACATACAAAAAAATGTACAACACTAAAAATTAGTATTTTTATTTGCTTTATAGAAAAAAATATACAAACTACATAGAAAGCCAGTGGCGAACATTTTTCTCTCAATAATATTGGCTGTTGTGCCCACTGAGACGCTACTGGATCCAATAAAGTTAATCTAGGTAAAACTTTACAAGCGCAAAATGTTTCTCTGATTCTAATCTGATTTGAACCCAGTCGATTAAGGGGTATTTAATATATTTATAAAATATCGATTTTTTTTAACTTTAACGCCCTGTATTTCAGGCAATTCCGGACATATGTTTATAGAAACTTTTCTTCATAAAATTACCCTTTAAAGTTTTGTGCCGTAGCTAGGATATACGGTGTATATTAATTTGGTAACACGAGTTCTTTTAGCCACCCTGTACATCCAACATACAATTATTTTTGTGGAAATGTATTTTCTTATCAAGCAGGACTTTTTTTAAAGAGGCATTTTTTTCTTAAAGTAAATAAATAAAAAGTTTGGTAAAAAATTTCGAAGGCACGCTGTATATGTAACTAATTTTCATTTACTTTTTAGATTACCCAAGTTTTTGCTGGCTAATTACACTACTACTACCGAATCCTAAAAACCTTTGTTGGAAACTTTTTGTTGAAAAACTCTGTACTGTGAGGTTCATAAATAAAAAATAATATGATTTCCTAAAGTTCAAGAAAAGCGTATATCGGCGTACAGTACAATACTTTATTCATAACTTTATTCCTTATCTAACCACCTTGACAATTTTTTAGTACAGGTGAGCGGATCCTAGCTACGTCCTTGCTTAAAAGTAAATTTTATTATTTACTACATTTAAGCAGTGGGCGAGACTTAAATATTTTTTTGTCTAATCGCTACCTGCTAGTGTTCACCGCACTAAAACTCAGTGGAAGGAATCAAGCTTGCACGACGTGTATATACTTAGCTTATAAGTTCTACACAAACGTTAAATATTCTTGTTTATTGTTGTATACAAAGCCTTGTGACAATAGCAATTATTTTTTTATATATAAAGTGAACTGTTTAATAGAAGTCAGAGTTTTTTTAAAATAATTATTTGTTTTTTTATGTTTAACAAATAAGTATTCGCAACATTGCTAAACTCTATTTTGTATATTTTAAAGCAACAAGTCTAACCTTTAGTTTAAAACTCTATAAGTATCTTAAGCGACAAGCAAAATTTTTAAATCGACACTTTATATACAAAAACTAAACAAAAGTTTAACTTTCAAAAATGTAAACGACAATTTAAAAAATTAAAGATAAAGTAAAAATTCTATTTTTTCTTTTTTTTTTTTTTTTTTTTGATTATTAATGACACAGTTCAAAATTCCTATTCCTATTTTTATTATCTAAAATAATTAAGGAATTGTTCCTTCTTCAGCGAAATGAGAGCTGAAGCTAAATTAAAATAATAATACTTTTTTTTATTCAACCGAAAAATGCATATAATAAAATTAAAATAATGGTGATCTTGGGAATTTGGGCACCCATTACGTAATTCTTTCAAAATATCATATTTTTGTTAAATACACACTCATTAAAATTGGGTAGTGTTCTCTATAGCGTCGTATTTAAAAATTATTGAAATTTTCTATTTTACTTTTGTACTATTTTTTGTACATATGCAACATAAGCAGCAACCCCAGAAAGATCCCGATTGACCACAGTACCCTCTAGTGACATATTTAGAACTATAATTTAGACAAAAAATCAAGCCCGTTTTGAAAGCATGTCGATTACACTCCTTCTTCAAGGTCTCCTTAGATGTACCCAATCTTTGTATCAGATATAAATTTTTGACCGTTTACATAACCCAAAATTTCTGTCTGACATGAATATCATGCAACAAATGTCAGATGTAAACCTTTCATTACTTCAAGGGCAAATACCTCCTTAATGAACAGGATATTTCATAGCTACAGGACAAAACATAAAAGGGTGTGACCCATGTATTTTTATCAAAAAAAATATATATATAAACCTATGTCCGAACATTGGACGAAAAATAGACGCCTTTAATTTGTTTTTCGCGAATAATTCGAAAGTCCTTCATTAAAAAAAAACCGTAGAAAGCAAAATTGTAGCTTTTAAAAGGACAAAAAAACTTTTGTAATAATATTTTTACGACTAATACGAACCGAGAAACTGCGTGTTAATTATTAGCTTTTTTGTCAAATACGAAATATGATAGATTCAGTCAAATAATAGGAAAATGCTGCATTTTTGAGAAAACCTATAGAAACTTTTTAAAAGTACATAATTAAAACTTTTGTCCAAAAATAATTTCTAGCATAGTAATTTAGCAAGGTAATAAAAATAAGGTCAGTTCCCAATTTTTTCTATGAAAATATTAATGAAAATGTCTCCCCAAGTACCCCCTAATTAAAATGCGATTGCGGTTCTCTTTATTGGTAAAACTCTCCCTGTATTTTTAATACGTCCAAAAACTAAACAAAAATTATAAATTAAAGGGAGACATTTTTTTCGCAATTTTAAATTGTTTTCCTCTTTTCAAAATAGCTTTATACATACTTCAGATAGGCAAAAAATGAGAGTACCAAATTATTGCTTACAATTAAGCAAATGTCAATTTTAATTTAGAGGGTTGTTAGGAGGTCGTTTCCATTTCACCGTTTTTCGTAGATAAAATTAGGTATTGACTTTATTTTTATCATAACTTACTTAATTTCCATGCAGACCTTTTTAGATAAAAATGTCTTGGTATAAGAATGTATGAAAACTTTTTGAAAAATATTGCATTTAATTGTAAATCTATAAAATTCTGCATTGGACAAAAGAAATTAACAATTAATACGCCGTATGTCGGTTCGTACCCATTGGTCATTAAAATGTTTTGTTTAAAGCTACAATTTTGCTCTCTACAGTTTAAAAAAAAGCTTATTATTTTTGTTATTTCCATAAAACCCCTTAAAAACGTCGATTTTTTTATCGTAAAATCGTTTTTCAATCGTGGATTACTTGACAAATGTTTTACCGAAATATGTATGTTTTTTTTTTATAGTTTTAGCCATGTTTAGATGATTTTTTACTATATTTAAAAACACCCTATATTTATAAAAATATTTCATTATTTTTTTAGTTTAGAATTACCCTGTTTATTAAATTTTATTTTTCTATTCTACAGAATAAAAACATAAAATGGAGAACCGCCTTAATGATTTGCCCGGTATTAATTTATATTTATATAATTTTTTAAAAAGTTTCTGATTGATTTTTTTTTTATTTTAGGTTTAGAGGTAACTCAGATGAGTCCAAAAAGAACTTGAAATTTTGATTGCCAGGCAAGAAGCCGAAGCACTCCTACCTAAAAAGGCTTTAAAGAATATGTAGAAACTTTTAAAAAACCTGAATTTTATAAACCGTTTTACATTTTAGTAGTATTTTTTATGGCAATGCAGTGGTCCGGTAACAATCCCATTGCATTTTACAATATAAATATTTTACAGGATATATTGGGAGACACTTCTATTGATGCGTATACCTCTATGTTAATAATGGATGGCATGAGGATTTTAGCATCCTTTTTAGGATGTTTTGCTCAGAAATTTATGCGGCGAAGAAGACTTATGATTCTCAGTTCAGCTGGGACAATGATATCGTTATTTACACTCAGCGGTTTTCTATTTGCCACAAAAAGTAATCCAGATTTGACAAATCAATTTTCTTGGATACTTGTGGCTGCATTGGTATGCTATGTTATGTTTATCAATATTGGGTTACTACCACTACCATATGCTATGAGTGGGGAACTGTTTGCCCAAGCTTCTAGAGGCTTGGGTAGTGGCTCTGTAACTTTATTTAATATGATATTAATGTTTGTATTAGTTAAAATAACACCCTGGTTATTTGAGACGTTGAAATCGGATGGCGTATTTTTGCTTTTTGGGTTGAGTTGTTTAATTGGTATGATTTTACTCATTATTTTGCTTCCGGAAACCAAAGACAAGCCATTACATGAAATTGAAGATTATTTTAAAGGAAGCAAAAAGGAAAATTTTAGCCATTGTACAACTGAAACAAATGTATTATAGAAATATATTTAAAAATATTTTAGAAAAAAATACCTAGTAAATTATAGTTTATAGATTTTTTTTACTAATTTATCTTTAAGCGTTCAATATTCTTTAAATTTTTGTATTTATAGACATAAGGAAGTAAAATATTTTGTTATATATTATGTTATATTATTTAATTACAATAATAATTAAAGAAGCTTATATGAATTGGAAAAAAACAATGAGAATATATATATATATATATATATATATATATATATATATATATATATATATATATATATATATATATATATATATATATATATATATATATATATATATATATATATATATATATATATATATATATATATATATGCATTAATAAAATGAGTCTATTTGTATATGGCAAAAGTTAAAAATGCAACATACTGTTATGCCAACAAAACTAGATGGCGCACTTTTTACCTACCACCTTTAACCTCTCGATGCTATGGCTGGTTGTTTTTAAATTTCTTGGTGAGATGGCACCGGTGTCTGTATTTGTTAGTTCTGGGATACAGAAAGAATATTTACAGTCAATCGGGGCATCATAAAGGCGTCTATCGACCTGAAGCGGTTTGACAAGTCTTAACGAGGACGAAACACGTGTCACCGTCTTGGTCGGGCCCGGGGTATTCCATTTTCTTTTGGAGACTCCGTAATTTTTAAACAACCAACCATAGTAGCCGAATTCTTACAGGTTATTATTTATTTATTTTTTTTTAATTGACCGGAAAATTGAATTTTCCACTCAATTTTTAAGCGGAAAATGCTATTTTACAGGACTAATTTACTTTCCGGTCCCTAGTTTACTTTCCGGTCTCTCATTTACTTTCCGGTCCCTGATATCAAAAAATCCTGTTAGCCATGACAAAAATTGTCAGAGTTCAATTGTTACTATTTGACAGTTCAAGATATTGTAAAGTAAAGAAAGCATCATTTTGCCAAAATGGAGTCAGACATGGAAAATTCAGATGAAATAATTGAAGCAGCCTTGCCTTATTGTCGTTTAAATATAACACTAAAAATTTACACAGTTTTTTTTCCGGTCAATTAAAAAAAATTATGTACGATACTCGACCGGAAA
Source organism: Listronotus bonariensis (assembly GCA_014170235.1). NCBI lineage: Eukaryota > Metazoa > Arthropoda > Insecta > Coleoptera > Curculionidae > Listronotus > Listronotus bonariensis. Next base: position 52,406 of record JACEGR010003644.1, on the reverse strand, counting down.
TAATTTTTACGGGTCTCCTCAAAACTACAGGACTCGCCTACGGCTCGCCCTGTAAATGTTTTCGTCGACCCGTAAAATACCATTTTCCGGTCTAGTAACGTAAATAGCTATTACGGATCATTAATGAGCCATATGCCCAAAGAACTTTACCTTTTATTAATGTATTTATATCAAGGCTCAAGATCCATTCACTTTTATATATATATATATATATATATATATATATATATATATATATATATATATATTGAAATTATAATTAATTGTAATATTCGAACAGTTTTTCAAATTCATTATTGGAAGGTCTTTTTTCTTCTCATGATGATTTTCAATAATGTTTAAAGAACATTTCGATGAATGTAAACTCTGAACTATGTTACTTCTTGGCAAAGGCTGCAATGTGTATTTCGAGGGAATGTTGCTCGAGAATGGCTTTACAGACTCCATTATTTTATTAGATATTTGTAGTTTGTTTTCAATCGACTTGTCAATATATCCTTCTGCAACGGCACTGGAATTCCAACCCCCGTGGCGCTTTTAAGTCAGCAAGTCACCTCCTGCATTAACTAATATTGTGGCCAATGATCGCCGAAAGCAGTGACCCGTGTCGTTTTCTGGATTCGGCAGATTCAGGAATCCAGCTATTTTTCTCGTCATACTTCCTATTTTGTTAATACCAACAACCTGTTTCGTGCATTTGCCGTTGCAATAATTAAGAAAAAACCTTTTTTTTGTTACCTTTTGGGGACGAAGGCTAAAGTATTTTTGCAGATTTCATAAAAGGTACCTGTAATGGTAAACGATCTAGGTAATTTATTCTTTGTGTGTTTTATCTTCACTAGTAATGCTGAATCGAAGTCGCTGATATCCTGGATCGTTAATCTACAGAGCTCATTCCGCTTACAAGCTCCTGTTAATTCAATTGCCATAACTGTCTAAAAAGTTATAATATGCTATTAGCTCCAAATTTATAAATTATTTTTATTTAATATAAAATACCTTAACAAGCAAATATTTTTCGTCTGGAGCAATAGATAGGAACCGATGAAAATCCTTTTCTGTAAAAATGTTTGACATCTTGGCAACATAATTTTCTGATTTTCTTTTAAGGAAAGCAACCAGTTTCATGTAACTAACCAGATTGACTCGATTATTTTAACTTCAGCGTACTTTTCAACATTAAGTATTCGGACCAGAGAGTGGATGACTTATATTTCTTTGAAAGTTTTTCAAAACAGACTATTGCCGCATTTTCAGAGAATAATTTAATAGTTTTTTTGGCTTTCCAAGCCATAAACTTATTATAGGTAATTTCATACCATTCTTGCGACTTTTTAGGTAATAAACTCAATGATATAGTTGCAGCTTATTTCGCTTCCAAAGGGTCGTTAGATTCACTGGTGTGCTTCATATTACGTGAAAAAAAACACTAAATTAAGGGAATTCTGATTTTTAGGTACATGACAGTGACAAATATGTTACACGGTAACAAGGAAAATAGAACAACCTTAACCATAATATTAATTGGTGTCCTACTACCTTACCAGTCGTGAGGTAAATTTTAACGTTTTTCTTTCAGGTAAGCGTGCGCAAAGGTTGCACACACCGCGCCGTGTGCAATGGTTGCGCACGGCATGTACAAAACGTCACTTTCAAAATGACTTTGGCGTGCGTTTTTAGGCGTTTTACATAGCAGTCGTATAAAAAAACTGTTAATAATCTAGATAAAGAGAATGTCGATAAGTCAGATGAAGCACTAAGCGAACTCACGAAGAAGATACTTTAACAGAAATCTACTAACAATGCAGGAATGCAGGTGATCTTTTCTAGAAAAAAGACGTAAAAGTCCAAAATAAAAACAAAAAACCAAGATATTTGTAAAATCTATTATGTTTTTTCATTAACTTAGAACTTTAAAAATTGTTTTAAAAATTTCATATTAAATAATTTTGTAGTAAGTATATTTATGTGAATTGATGAATTGAATGGTCTTTTTATTGGGTACACGCCTAGAAAAAATCGGACCGCTTCGGTCCTGGTCCTGGGGTATACGAGATGATCCTGTTCAGCCCTAGTGACCCCTATAAACTGGCCGGTTGCCTAAAACAAAATAACGAAAAACCCCCAAAACCCAAAAAATCTAATTAAAAACAATGTTTCGGTGGCAAGTCTTCCACCGTTGTCAAGTTAAATTAAGGTTAAAAAATAAAAATAAAAACTTAACTAATATTAAAATTAAAAATGTTTTAAATTTTTGGCTTTTTAGTATCGCAAAATGAAAATAGTTTGACATTTGTGTCATGAGTGACGTAACTAACTGGTGTATTTATTACTTGTAAGACAAAAAGGTGATAAGTTAGTTAATTTTTAGTTTTTCTAAAGATACTTCTCATCACCTTTTTTGTCTTGCAAACAATAAATACACCAGTTACTTATGTCACTCATGACAAAAATGTCAAACTATTTTCAGTTTGCGATACTAAAAAAGCCTAAAATTTTAGTAATTTTTAGTTTAAATATAGGCAATATTTTACTTTTTATTTTTTAACTTAATTTTAATCTTGACAACGGTGGCAGACTTGCCACCGAAACGTCGTTTTTAATTAGATTTTTTGGGTTTTTGGGGGTCTTTCTTTATTTTGTTTCAGGCGACCGGCCAGTTCATAGAGGTCAATAGGACCGAACAGGGTCAGCTCGTATACCCCGAAACCAGGACCGAAGCGGTTCCATTTCTTCCAGGCATGTACCCAGTAAAAAGACCACCCAATAAATAAATCCACATAACCAATATGGAACATATCTTTATTTTTATTAAATCATACTTTTGGAAAAACAAAAAAAAACAAAATTTCAAAATTTAATAGGTTTCCTGATACCAAAACCAATACAAATATATAATTTTTATCGAAAAATTAGAAACAGAAAAGGCTCGAGGTCTCAGGAGGATATGCCCAACCTAACCTTGTTTGCTGTTTTATATGTAAAACAAAGGTGAGTCTCAGCAGACCGTTGCTTGCTTGAAAAGGACAAATCCCAAGGAGAAAAATAAAAATCATAAAATTTAAATAATTTACTTTCTGGTGACAAGAATATTTTCAAAGCCTTGACAAATTTGCTTTGGGTTTATTGATAAAAGATAATAAAAAAAATACTTTTTAAGTAGAGAGTGTTTTGTTTTTTGTTTAATAAAAAAATCTATATTTAAAAACAATAGAAAAAAATTTAATAATTTTAAAATAAAGCTCATTTTTATTTAAAAAATATGCTTGTTTTAATGTTAATATTTATATTGTAACTAGGGGTTATCCTATGTTTTTAACGTGATAACGTCTTTGAATTCGATGGAACCGGCTGCATACACAAAAAACATGACTCATGCGGTGTTTCGTTTAAAGCGCAAGCGAAAGCGCGGAAAGATGCACAATAGGCCTCCGCGTTCGACATCTGTTTCTCTCCTACTTTGAGCGGTGCCTACTATGCAATCATACATATACATGTTTTTGTCAAGTAGGAAGTGCAGTGAAAAGTGAATGAGGTGTAAATTGTCTAATTTTTTTGTCATTTCAAATTTGGAAATAAATTGGCAATACCACATTGTTACTTGTAGTTAATCTGTATAATTTAAATAAATACCTTATAACGTTATCACGGAAATTCATCGTACGTAAACCGCCTTTACAGACAACCAATTTTTTGTAACAAATCGGGAAGGTAAAAGTTAACAAAAAAAAACTATAAAAATATGGGTCTAGATTTGCTTCAAAAAGTTATTAAATTTAAATATTTAAAAAATATACTTTTTTTTAGGTTTATTAAGACTTTTTAGTTTGAAAAATGTTAAAATAATAATTTAAATTTAGAGTAAAAGCAAATATGTATAAGTAATTTATTTTTTTAAAACATGAAATAAAAAATTATTATTATAAAGACAAAAAATTTAACAAGGGTCTGTTAGTGATAAACAAGAGGAATAAAAATAATCGTCAGTAAAAATTCATTATACACCCATTTAAAAAATATCTACTTCATTTTTTATACATAACTTTTGGTTTTAAAATATTTCAATATTGTTTCATGACTTTTAGACATGATACTTTAGAAGTTTATTTATGCTTAAATTAAAAGATTGTTGCAAATAGTGCCGGCTTAAAAGGGGGAGGGTAAGGTATTTAATTTACAACTCACGTTTTCAAAGTCGGTGCCCCTGATAACTCCAAAACTACTGCACCGATCCTTTTGAAATTTTAAACACTATTTCTATACATCATTTACGAGGTAACGCTGTCGAGTTTTTTTAAGCGCATTGGTTTAAGGGGGAGGGGTAAGGTATTCAATTCACAACTCACGTTTTCAAAGTCGGTGCCCCTGATAACTCCAAAACTACTGCACCGATCCTTTTGAAATTTTAAACACTATTTCTGCACATCATTTACGAGGTAACGCTGTCGAGTTTTTTTTTTTTCATAATTTTGATTTTGCAATAACAAATTAGCCGATTTTTTTCCACAAAATTGTGTTTTTCACTTCAAAGTGTTCGAAAAAATGAAAAAATTTGGAAAAAACAAAAAAACTCGACAGCGTTACCTGGGGAAAACTATTATCTAACAAATGATTTTGATTGATTTCGGATGATCCAGCACCAAGTTATGAGGGGCACCGCAATTCAACTTTTTTTCGAGACACATCCGAACAATTGCTGCCATTGCCGTATTTTTTAATATTTTTTGTAAAAATTTGATGAAACATTCTTTGAATGTCATACTTCAATGTACCATTGGTTGAGTAAATAAATTTTAACTGTGTAGTCAGAAAAAAATCACGAAAACATGGCTTTTTTGTACGATTTGACCTTAGCCCCCCTTAAACAATGTGTTTAGGATGGATTGCGTGGTAAATATGTCTCTTTAATAAAGTGTTTGCAACTAACAGCGTCTGTAATATAACCAATGAATTACTAAAAAAAGCTTGCAGTACTTAATACTATGCTAAAAAATATTTTACCTAAAGTGAAGCCGCCTGTCCAAAGAAAAGACACATTTGGAACTGGTTAATTTGCTTTTGGGGAAAATAAGACCTAAGCAAGGCATCTTTAAAAAAAGAAAATATATACATATATATTATTTTCCTGTTGTCCTGCTTTATAATATAAAAATGAAAAAAATACCCTAGAAATTATTATATACTATGTATAAGTGAACTAAAGCCGGCAATGATACCTTTGATAAATATGTTAGGGCATACATTTGCCCCCGCAAAATTTGAAAATACGCGATGATTTTTTTTATATTAATTCATATATATATATATATATATATGTTTACCTTTCTTACCTATTTAAAATCTAACCAGTAGTGGGCACTTAATGATGCTAACAGCAAATTGGGACGAATTAAACAACCAAGAAATGAACCATGGCAATTGAATATGAAAAACAATATTATTGCAGAATAATCATATTGCAGCATTAAACATACATTTTTATTTATTATTAAAGAAAGGTTCTAACCATTTTTTTTTAATTTTGAGGTTAAACGCTGATAACCCACATTAAAGTGACAAAAAGCTGGGGTCAGTCGCTGACCCCCTGTCCCAGGTTCTCCAGGTACACAAATATACCCCACGTGCGACTGTTAGAAAAACGAATATAGTCATTTCGTGTATTTTTTCCCGTAGACTTAAGTATCTTATTTAATCAAAAAAACATTTTAAGCAAAAAAGAGTTACAGCACGAGTGACGTGTTTTTAAATAGAATATTCCGTATATTTTTATATCAATGAATAGAGATTTTCACGAGAAATTTGGTGAGCGGCTGCTGGGTTTATTTCCTGCGGTTCTAATGCAATTGTTTGAAATCTTTATAATAGTATAAGGTTAGTTTTACCTAAAAAACCTAGCTGCCACAGGCAGTGCCGTATTATCCATTAGGCTGACTAGGCTACAGCCTAGGGCGCCATGAAAAAATAGGCGCCAGACAGGGGAGTAATAGGCGCTAGACAGAGGAGTTTTTAAAAACTTTAGATCGGGTGGGTATTAGAAGAAATTCCTCTGTGAGTAAGGTGCTTTGAAATAAATGAAATAAGCGAGAAAAGAAGGGAATGACTTTTTTTTGTCATGAAATTTAATCAACGGAGGTAAGGACCTTTTTTTGCTCTTCAAAATGTTTTTGTCACGCAGAATAGGCGCTCCGGGTCTAGTAGCCTAGGGCGCCTCATAGGGTTAATACGGCCCTGGCCACAGGTGCTTATTTGTCAAAGTAAAGAATTTTAAAAACACGTTTATTGCTTTATTTGTTTATAGATACATTTATAATATAGAGTTACAATTTAAAGCCGTTTTTCTGATAAACATCTTATTATAAAACTACTCCAAAAAGTAATAAACGTATATTTAAAATCTTGAATTTGATTTGAGAAGAAACTATTCTTATAGGATTATGCATTTTTCAAACAGCTGCATCAGAACCGCAGGAAATAAACCGAGCAACCCCTATATCACCTAATTCCTCGTAAAAATCTTTATTCACTGATATAAAAATAAATGGGGTATTTCGTTTAAAAAATACGTCATTCGTAATTAAATATAATACCCTTTTGTTTTTGTTTCAAATGTTTTTCTGATTACATTATTAAATTCTGCCGAACAAAATACACGAAATGACTATAATCGTTTTTTAAAAAGTACACGGAAGTTAAAAAATAAGGCCCTATTTACTTTAAAATAAGAACCCTGTACATACATAGTGTGTTCTTACTAGGTAAAACCATTCGGAGTATTTGAAAAGATTTTTCTTCTAAAAGTAATAATATTCTTTTGTTTTTTGTTTATTCTTTTTTTATTGTTTTTTTAATTATAAATTTTTCGTTTTCCTAATCTTCTTTTAATTGTATTTCTGATTTACGTTGCGTCGTCTCTTAGAATATATTTAGTTTCTCTGAAAATATAATCTTTTTCCCATTACCAACCCTTGTGAAAGTATTTTATTATCTTAAGAAAACAAACTACTGATTTAAATTTTAGGTTATAAAATAAAAATAATGCCTAGAAAAAAGTAAAACAAATACCATAATAACAGACCTGGCGTCTTTTTCAATCCGTCGAAAATTTGAAATTTAATTGCAATGTCGGAATGTGACTGTGTGAATAAAGGGGTACCGAACCAATAAGCTCAGTACAGGGTTATTTATTTTAAAGTAAGTACTGCCTTATTTTTTAACTTTTCCCTATTTTTTTAAAAAACGAAGCCATTTTGTTAATTTCTTTCCGAAGACTTTATTATTCTAATTTAAAAAAAAAACATTTTAAGCAAAAAAAAAGAATCCAATACAAGTGACATATTTTTATAATGGAATATCCCGTATATTTTTATATTAATACATAGAGATATTCACAAGAAATTGATTGAGAATTGGTGATATATTGGTTGCTGGGTTTATTTTCTGCGGTTCTGATGCAATTGTTTAAAAACTGTATGATGCTATAAGCATAGTTTTACTTTAAATATTCTGACTGCCACAGGTCACAGGTGCATTTTTGTCAAAGTCAAGAATTTACGTTTATTACTTTTTATTTATAGATACATTTATAATGTAGAGTAACAATTTCAAGCCGTTTTTCTGATTAAAACCTCATTATAAAACTATTCCAAAAAGTAATAAACGTATTTTTAAAATTCTTGACTCTGACAAATAAGGACCTGTGACCTGTGGCAGCCAGAATATTTGAGGTAAAACTATGCTTATAGTATCATACAGATTTTAAAAAGCTGCATTAGAACCGCAAAAAATAAACCCAGCAATTTCTGAATCTTTTTTTCAAATGTTTTTTGATTAGATTATTAAATTATGCGGAACAAAACACACAAAATTGTTTTTTAAAAAGTACACAGAAGTTCAAAAATAAGGTCCTGTTTACTTTAAAATAAATAACCCTGTACATAATGGGCGTGACTAGAGACATATAATTCGCTGTGACTGAAGAGTTAACACGACCTCTCATCTGTAGTTAAGGGGTAACCTTGTGTGTAGCAAATTTTTATTGCCAATAATACTCTTAATTTCCATTTAGTAATTTTTTTAAATGTCAGTATATTATATTTTTTTATAAAATAACTATAACTTACGTTCATTTTTTGTCCAAAGAAAAAAAATATTTTAGAAATATAGAAAAATATACATATTGCACCATTTAAAATAACAAAGTTGTCCTATGTCGACCAGTTTTAACATATTTATTACTTTCAAATCACTTTTGGTTTAACCGAAAATGACTTCAAATTTAAAATATTAAATAAAACACCCTATATATTTTATAGGTTAGATTTAGATTATAGATTTATAGAATGTAGGCTGTAGAAGTAGAATGTGACATTAAAAAAAAACGTTTTTTTATTGCATCTAGGTGGCTATTATTGGGCTCAATTTAATCTAAGGACTCCAAGTGATGTTTAAAAAATCCAATCGCAAAATTTTAGTGACTTGCATGAAACGTAAGATTAAGACAAGCTGGCAAATTGACATTTTCGTGTCTAACTATTATTTATCACATGGCAACCCTTTAGAAAGGCACTTTTATTTTATTTTTTGTATTAATCTGTGATTATTAATTTATTTGCAATCGGATTATAAATAAGAACATAAATAAAGTATTATGGCCACCTAGATGCAATATTACAAATGGCGCTTTGAAAATCAAAAAGGCGTAAAATGCTTTAAAAATATCAAATTTTTATTTGGAATTACCTCAGAAGCAAAAACTATATAAACAATAAACAAACTGAGATTTATTACATTTTTTTTTAAATATAAAATCCTATTAACTTATTTTTGTCTATAATACGAAGCCAATAAAAACCCACATTCGAAAAGCAGTTAATTTAGGACTTAAAGTGCACTTTTAGTACCCTAGACCTTATAGAAATCAGCTTTTACGTTTAACAATGAGAGATATTTCATTCCAGTATTCTTGGTAAAGATTACTACTTGAAAGTTTGTCCAGATCTTTACATTGTTAAAAAATGTGGGAATTGTTGCTTAAAATAACACAAAGGAAAATATAGTTGATATAGAAAATAAGACACTTGTATTATACACAATAACAAAACAAAACTAAAAGTAAAAAAACACTTAAAAAAACCTAATTTTTATAATATAACATACACCTTTAGGTATCTTTAACTAGTCAATTAATTTTAGAAAGTAATGTCAAAGTTAGGTGATAAGTTATTTTTAATAGAAAGTTTTCCACATTTGTGGGGCGCGTTCAAGGGTCAGTTTACGTGTGGTAGCCTAGTATCAAGAAATCTGATACTAAAGATATTACTATAGAAATTTTGTTTTATACGTTTATTTAAAAAAACTATGATTAAAGCTTATGTTACAATCGCTAATGGGTATTTTTATAGTGTGTGCTGTTAATATTAATTTGGATGCGTAAACAGAGATTCTCATGTCTCAGGTACAAACCCAAACATGTATTATTATTTAACCAATATGTCTTTTTATTATATATTTTTAAGTAGAACTCTTTCTATCACTACTAAAATAATAAATATTTTTGTTAAAAGTCCGTTACTTCAAATTACTTACATAATTTTAGCCAAACAGAAACGTAAACAAACAATGCCTGGAAAAAAGACGGTCTAACGAAAATGTCTTCATGTAAACATTTTGGATAGGATGACTTGTCGTGCTTGCTTTGTTGTTGCTTTACTGGCCGATAAACCTTTTAATTTAGCTGAACGTGTATGTTAAATGTCTGGTTTTGCATTTGTACGCTTCATTTAGTACTTACTAAAGTAAAGTAAGAAAAAGACATTTTAATGCCTAATTTAAATAAGTAAAGACTTTACACAATATTTAAGCCATACCTAATTTTATCGACAAAGTAATTTAATTAAATTTTAATCCCCTATAACATTGTAAATGTCAATTAATTATCGTTAATTATACTTTATACGCAAAATATACCATTATAATATTATTTTATGAGTACTTAGACTAAGAAGATTATATTTTTCAAAATGTTACCAAGTTAAAATTTCAAACAGGTAATTTAAGGGTTTTCCCTTTGTATAATAGTTTATTAAATATATGTAATATCTATTGTAATATGTATTAAACTTTGGGCCCTATAAATTAAGAAAAACCCCTGAGCAAAAATTCATTTTATTTGCTTAAAAATTCAGTAACTGCAGTTACTTAGTAGGTATCCATTTACCAATATAAAGTGCCCTAAGTATAAATAAAACCTACACAAACCTACAATCTTAAGACAACTGTCTTGGTTAGGATTCTCTTACCTTTTTAGATGTTAATTTATCAATATCAAATATTAATTTCAACTTTAGGTAAAATTATTTTATAGACAATGTGGCGAGCAGAGGTGTAGTGACTAGCGTGTCAGCCTCTTACCGCAGCGATCCGGGTTCGAATCTCGGAGTCGGACATCGGATTTTTAATAGCTCGTCACCTCACAGTTGGCAATGGCAAACCACTGTGTAGTATTCTGCCAATTCTAGGTAGTAGTTATTTAAAAATAACGTCCGTGGTGGCACTACCGCGTTGTCTAAAGGTGCTGTGAAATGCAACTGCATGTTTCAGTGCTTGGATAACGTTGACGGAACACAACAATAATGGGTTAACTATCCAGTAACCCGGCACTCACGATACACTGGTATTTAGGCATAAGCCTTCGTGAGATGTCATAAAGATAAAAAAAATAATCAAATATACAGGGTTAGTAGAAAAAAACAGGAACAGTAAATTATAAATAAACCAAATTTTGTTCGAAGGTGTAACTGAACCTGAAGAATAAAAAATATATTTCCAAAGTTGCCAAGTTTATAGTTCTTTTTGTAGATTGGGAAATTTTAAAATTTTAAATGAAATACCCAATTTTTATTATTGTAATCAATTGCTTAAATTAACTTTATTATGGCCTAATATTATGGTTTTTTACTCCTGTTAATGTCGAAGATATGGCATCAAGCTTGAATAGAGAAACGACCAGGTATGGTCAATTATCTCAAGAACAATCCAACCGAAATTCGTCAAAATTAGTACAAGTGAGAAACTGCACATTTTAAATTCAGAAATTTTATTTGCCATGTTTTAGAAATTAAATTTACTTATTCTGTTGCCTTGACAATTTTTTTTAATCTTGGAAACGTCGCAAAAATGCTATTCATAAATTTGGAAGGTCCAGTTTGACCCCTCTACTAATTTTGACAAATATTTGTTAAATAGTTTTTTAGATAATTGACCATACCTGGCCGTCTTTGTATCAATTAAAAAAAAGCATGGTGTCATATCTTCGAAATTGACAGAGGTAAAAAACAATAATATCAGGTCATAATAAAGTTGATACAAGCAATTAATTACAAAAATTAAAAAAAGGTATTCCATTTAAAATTTTAAAATTCCCTAACCTACAGAGAAAACTATAAACTTGGCAACCTTGCAAATATTTTTTAAAATTCTTCATGTTCAGTTACTCCTTGGCACAAAATTTGGTTAATTTATATTACACGGTTGCTGAAATATTCCGCCGTTCCGGTTTTTGTACTAACCCCGTATAGTATTTTACTCGCGTATAATAGACGTTATTTGCACTTGGAAAATTTCTAATGCCCGACGACGGCTCATAACATAAAATTCATCCGCGTAAATAACATCAATTAGAATATGTTTGTTAAGTTAAGTAAGTACCATTTAATTATAAATAAATAATAGAGTTAAAAATATTACTTCAATCTACAAAGAGAACAAGACAAAATCAGTTAACCAGGTCTAGCTCTTTCGTCCCAAAGTTCATTTAACAAAACCACGGTAAACTCGCTAAACCGCGCCTTGATGTAGAAAATTGTAATGCCTAACTATGTGAAAATAATGAACATACCGTTAGTTGCAGCCGAAGTCCGCACTGAAAATGGTCATTTATATTTTGGTGGTTTCCAGGATTGATGTGATATTTGCGTTCTAAGTCATTACCAGAACTACATTGTTAGTTTACTTAAATTTATTTTATACTGTAAACTCTAGGAATATAAAATTAATCTTTCTAATTCAACACCCAAAATTATTTACATATTAGGTATGGCGCTATTTTCGTTGAACTGCATTTTGTAAAAATAAAACCTAAATATAGAACAAAACAGAATAATCAAGTTCAAGGTATTGTGGTTACTTAATATCCGCATTTATTTATTATATCGAGCAGGGTGATTTAAATTTCACTACAAATACTTTAAAGGCCTATTTTTAAGGTCAAAAAGGTGTTTTTTTATTAACTGCACCCTCTACAGCTACAGTCACGACACCAACATTGTTTCTTTTTCACATCAACGATCTTTTTTCACAACCAATTTTATTTATAGTTTTGCTGACGATAGTATTTTTCACTCCAGCTTTCAGGTTCTTAAGCCAATCCCTGAGCCTGACTTGAAAAGGAAACGCAGGACAATGCAGATAGATATCCCTTTTACAGGACCTAATTTTAATGTTGAACTGGGGCACCAAAAATATCGTGCAATTAAATGCATTTAAAACACAATCATGTTTCTTGTCGCAAAAAGTTAAATTCTTATTCTTTACTTATGAGCGGCTAAGGTATGCGTCCAAAGACACATTTAATCTTGTGCGCGAATCACATTGAAATATAATCTAAACGGGCATTAACACATTATATCTATAGCCACAGCATCTTTGAAGAAGCTAGGATTCCTCTTTCGAACCAAAAAGTATGTTTCCCTTTCTAAATTATACACTTCGTATGTATCCCAAATCTGACTCCTCTGGAGTAGGTACTGTTCTCATATTTCGGAAATGGCGTCTCCGACAACCTTTAGCATTCTGGATTTCTTTTAAAAGAGCTGTCCGCCCTATCAATGATTCCTTGCTTCTTGCTCACTTGCTCACGCTTTCTTCTATTGACCATCATTGGGCTTTAGGAGACTTACCGTTTTTATAGATGCTGCCTCGGATTTTTCTTTTAAAAATCAGAACTTTATGTATAGATTCACATTTTTTATATTGAGTTACGCCAGACAATCAACAATAAAAAAATCTTAATATTTGTTTTAAAAATCTTAATATTTGTTTTTTTGTACTATTGTGATAAAATAAACGGTATTGAAAAACTTCTTTTAATAAAAGGAGAGTTTAAAATCAAAGAAAAATTATGAGGTAGTAGGCTGCAACTATTTATTTTAGTAATGGTTATGTATATTGTTTATTATATTGTGCTACATAACCATTTGTCGCCACCCAAGAGAAGCGTAGCCCAAAGTAAATCAGAGAATTTGTTACTTAGTTACTTTTCACTAGTTCATTGGTCCCAAGAAGTTGGTGCCCATATGGTTATGGTCCTATTATGTCAAGTGTCTCGTAAAATAATGTACCTGCAGTAGTACAGTGACAATATGCAAGGACAATTACCCTTGTATACTTGACGTCACAATACAATATTTTTAGATAGTTGGGTTGCTTTGTCATTTGTAATTCAAAGTTTTCATCATATTTATTAAAAATTAAACGTTTAATAGAATAAAACGCCTATTACAATTATTATAATTTACATAAAATTAAATTGCTCTTTAATACTTTAAAGTTTAATGGATTACTATTGTCTTCCTCTGTAGGGGTTTTATAAAGATTATCATAGACATCAAGGTAAATTACTTTAGTTATTAGGTCATAATTTAAAAGAAAATTCACCAAAAACTAAATACCAATACTAAGTTAGCAAAACGTAGCCAATATTATAAAGTAAAATAACTTTTTAATTTTTCATTAAACAGGATACCTTTGGTGCCAAAACAATATTTATTATGCTTTCGTAAGCTGTAGGTATTATAAGATCCCTATAAATTATTAATTTTATTATTTCATTTTAGTTGAAGGTCTCTGGACCATTTTTTACAAGTCATTACTAACAAGCTAATTTTTCTTGAGTAGCTTCATTTTGACGAGACGCCCAACTTTTTCCTTACAACAATTTTTGTTGGAAGTAGCTTACAGGGGTAGCAGAAATTAAGTATGTCGATTTGACGAATATCAAAAATTTATAACTAACAGGGATTTTCTGTGTTTAATTATTTAGATAATTATCTAAATAAACCGAAAAAATATTTGTCTTATAGAATGTAAGGTATCATCAGAGTCCTCTAGTGAAAAATAACCACTAACCAGCTGATTTTTTTTCTGTTGATTAAATAATATTTATATAATTTGACACCCACATTGTCCTACAAATTGCGAGGTACGTCATCCTGGTTTTTTATTATTCATCAAATCAACATATTTAATCTCTGCTACCCCTGTACGCTACCATCAAACAAAAATTGTTGTAAGGTCGTCTTGTCAAAGTGAGGCTACCCACGAAAAATTAGCGTTTTAGTAATGACTTGTAAAAATGGACCAGGAATCACTTATTACTATATGTATGAAAATAGTTTTAAAAAATAAATAATAGTTTAAAAAACTAAAAAACACGCTTTTATATGTAACCGAACTAAAAATTAGAAAATAATTTTTCATTACAAAGAGTTTGTCACTTCAGAATAAAAGCGTAGGGTGCTATATTGCTTTGTATTTAAAAAAAAAATTATTATAACATTTAATATATTAAATAATAATTAGTTTTATTTTAGTTTAATAGTTTAATTATTTATTTTTCATTTTTTAGTTCGATATATCAATTATTTTTCTTCGGTCATGTGATATTGAAATGTTTCACGAACTATTTCGTGTTAAAAACACAGTTTTCTTTAAAGTTCCTGAGAAAAGTTTGGCATAAAAAGATGGCAACACAGGTGTTAATAGTCTAGCGCATTCGCCATTCAATATTGTTTTTATAATATAAAGGAATTTATTTATCCTGGCCATCCTAATCAGGATAACGGGATACTGTTTGCAGATTATTGCATTGTCATGGGTCCTTGATACGTGTGCAAAGTTTCAAAGAAATCGAATAGCTGGAAGTTTGTAAAAATTAGGCTCAAAGATTCCGTTACATAGATAGATAGATAGATAGATAGATAGATAGATAGATAGATGGATAGATAGATACAACCCAAGCTAATAAAAGCGTGTTAATGAGTTATGTGAATTTTATATAATAAATAATAAATTATTCATATTTTTTTAAATTTGGCAGACATGCTATTTCTAATTTACAATTACAAAACTTAAAAATACTAATTACAAAACTTAAAAAATAGTTTAGAAACTGTTTTTTTTAAGTTGTTCTATTACACTATGTTAGTTTCGGCTTCATTACTTTTTTTTTAACTAATTATTACTTTAAATAAAAAAAAATCTTCATTCATAGAGGTAAACAAATGACAATTACACCAGTCATATAATTAGCTTTTTCAACTACACCCATACAGGGTGTCCTTTTTTTTTTTTTTCGGGGTCATCCCACCCAGGTCCGACGACCGCCCCCTAGGTGGTGCACTGCAGCCTGAAGGCTTATTGCACCTTGACCCCTACTCCTTCTCATTCACACACCATTCATTCCATAACTTGGATGGTTGTTGCTCGGTCCGCATCCCCGAGCAGAACACCGTGTGCCGTTGCCCAAAACACCGCCGTTGCCGGACACCCATCCAAATTATGGGCGCGCATTTCACTACTTAACTTCGGAGATCGACGCTTGCCGATACAACCGAAGCAGCCACAAGCGCGCCTACAGGGTGGCCTTAAATAATGAGCTAAAATTCAACTGAGGATTTGTTAACTTAAAACATTGATATTTAGACTGATATTAACTAAAATATAGGGTGTCAAAGTTTAAAAAATATATTTAAATTATTTTAATATTATTTGATACGTTTTGAAAAGTGTAATTCCACTTGGTATGTAGGGGTTTTTGACATAAATATTTATATCTGATAGTAATTTTTAGGTGTTAATTAGTACTGTGTACTTGCCAGTGGAGTCAAACTTTGCACAATTCTATTTATGGTCATAACTCTTTTTTTCAATTAAACTAGGGTGGCTTGTTAGCATATCCCAAAAAAGCATTTGGTTCCACATGGACGATATTTTGGAACAGGATCTTATGCAAGAAGCATATAATAAAATGATTCTAAATCAACCATTATACCAAATTATAATATCGATTTATAACAACATCATAAATTTACTAGGTATTCTGTAAAAAAAAGTCAAAGTTAAAATACCGCCTACGTATTACTTAATTGTTCGAAATAGAATGCTTTATTAGGGTATGCGAACGAGCCACCCTCATTCCATTTAAATAAAAGAAGTTATTACTATAAATAGGATTTGAAAAAGGTCACTCGCCCTAACAAGTAGTAAAAAAACAAAAAAAATATATATTTTTCGGAGCTACTAGATCTAAAATAAACTGTTTTTGCTTAATTATGGCACCCTGGAATTAAAAAGGAAACATTGACATCAGAAGTGTCAAAAAATGACATGTAAGGTGTCATTGTACTTAGAATGTCCTTTTTTATACCAGTGGTGCCATTTAAAATTGAAAATGAAGCCGGTTAAGCCGGCAATAGAAAACAGGTAAATAGATTAACCAATCCACAATTATGACAAATAAGGATATACTAAATTTAATTTTTCTACCGTAAAAGGTAAAAAAGTTACAAGGGGGAACCACCTGTGAGAAACACCTAATATACTCTTTCGTTGCACTTAACCGAATTGCAAATACGAGTACTAACATCTTGAAAATGGTAGCTCAAAGCCATAAAAAGATTTTACTAGTTACATGGTACACATAGAGTAGCACAAAAAAGCTGGGAAGGTTAAAAAAAATTAAAGTAGTGTGGGTGGCGTCCTCCAAATAACACACAAAAATTAACATAATGTATAAATAATACTTGTCACAAAACCCCTAGATATCTAGTTTTATTAGAATATTCAAAACTTCATCAAATATTTTGAAAATGTTTTGAATATTAACCTGACACCCTGTATATCAGTTAATAAAAACTTTAGTACTAAGGGTAATTTAGTTAAATTTCAATATTTTTTGGTAATTTTCTAGAAATTTGCGGCAACTAAAGTTTTAAAGAAATTTGGTATACGGGAGTTTTTGGGGCGCTGATCACGAATCTGAAAAAATTTTGGGCGGAAACGTTTCGTTCTCGAGATATTTATCATCAAAGTTCAAATTTGAACTAAGCTTATTTTTAACTATATTTCCCCTTCTTTTTGCACACAATTCTTGATTTAAAGCTAAAGTGTCACATAATATTTAATTTTCACCTTTTAAAACCCCGTTTTTCTACGTTTTTTACATTATTTTTGCATTAAATTGCGTGGCTTTTCTTTGATAATGCGGCAATCATACATACACATACGGCTTCATGGCACACAGGAATTAAAATGATTCAAAGTATAGCTATGCAATTTAATGCAAAAATAATGTAAAATACATGTAAAAAACGGGCTGAGTGGTGAAAATCAATTATTGTGTGCCACTTTAGCTTTAAATCAAGAATTATGTGCAAAAATAGGGGGAATATTGTAAAAATAGGATTAGTTTAAATTTCAAGTCTGATGATAAATATCTCAAGAAAAAACGTTTCCGCCAAAAATTTTTTCAGATTCGTGATCAGCGCCCCAAAAACCGCCATACCAAATTTCGTCAAAATCGGAGTTGCCGCAGGTTTCTAGAAAATTACCTATTTTTTTATTATAAATATGTTGTTAAATTTTAGCTCATTACTTAGGGACCACCTTTATACAAGTCGTGCCAGATCTATATATTTAAATTTAATTTTAGTGCTTTAAACACTAGCAGGTAGATAATACACAATGAATGCCTGCATGTAAACGTTTTGAAGTGGCACAACCTATACATTTGTTTACAGCGAATATACTAAGGATGCTGTCTGTATATATCTGTTTACATACGATTTTTATTTGCATTATTTCTTATGCAATTAATTTATTATAAACTAGGATAGAATTCAACCTACGCTGACTTCGTTAGACATAATTATATTTCATGCTTAACAAACTAAAAATAATGACCATACAGTTAGTTAAATTGCACTGAGCGTTTGAGATTTCTTTACGTTTTGTAGTTTTAATGCATAAAATAACTTTTATTTTTGGTTCGTTAACTAACTAATGAAAGTAAACAATTTCTGCTGGTAATTACGGATGGTTTTAATTGGTGGTCAAATATTTAAAGTTGGAAGAAAGATGGAAATACCCTTACGGATAGACAATTTTATAATTTAAACACTTAGGAGGTAAATAAATGAGTAGATAAAGTAAAAATTATTGAGGCTTTTTCAAAAGTTTTACTATTAAGAGATGCCTAAGCAAAGCAGTTTGTGTTCTATGGACAACTTAAAATTATCATATACTGTTTAATTTTTGTGAGCAAAAAACTTTGAGAGGAAAATTAAAATGTATATGTTTCTTTTTAATTAGGATGTTATACTACAAGGGTTATGTACAAAAATAATCAATGTCATTTTTAATATGGTGCCAATTTTAAGTTTTTATTCCTAATTTAAAAAAACGATGCTTAAGGAATCTTCAATTATATCGCTAAATGTGCAAATCTGAAAGGTGCCGACAAAAAAATACCACAGATTTCTGAGGCCAAAATATGACAATCTAATTCAACATATCTTAGACCAAAAGTTAATGATTTCATAGATATAGAGTGTTAAAAATGTATTCTATATTTAGTTTTTTATAAATTATTTTGTTAATAGTAGGTGTATTTTCACAATATTTGGCTAAAACATGTTTTAGAAGGTAAAAAATGGGAATCAGCATTTAATTTTTTGTTTACTTTGGAGGGCACCACCTGCAATATCTTGCACAATTTAACAACGAAATAACTTTTTTAAGCCACTCTGTATGTAATTAAAAAAAATTTAAATCTTTAACATATTTTACATAAAAAGGTAAATTTGGTAATTGTTGATTTAGGCAGCCGTTTCTAAAACATATGCATTAAAATAAACTTCCTGTATGGCAAAGTCAAAGCTATACAGGGTTTTTCAAATAAGATGCCAATCATTTAAAGTATAAATATTTAAGTGATTCTAGGAAAAACAGTTCAAATAAACATATGTCCTAAATGGCTTAACTTTTGAAATACAGAGTGGTAAAAAAGCTTATTATTGTTAAATTTTACCGCCCTGTATCTCAAAAAATAAGTCTTTTGGGACATAGGTTTATTAAAATTTTTCCCCTAAGGATACACACTGTTAAAGATCAGCATCTAATTCTAAAACACTTTGTATAACTTAGACTTCTAGATATCTCAAAAACGGTTGCCTAAATTGACCTTTACCAAGTATGCCTTTTTTATGTAGAATATGTTAAAGAAGAGGATTTTCTTTTAAAAGTTAGATACATAGTGTCTCAAAAAAGGTATTTTGTTTTTAATTTGTGCAAATACCGCAGGTGGCGCTTTTTAAAATTAACAATAAAATTGATAGCAAATTCTCATTTTTTCCAAAACTCTTTTACTTTAAGTAAAATTATTTATAATACAGCTATTATTATCAAAATTATTTATAAAAAACCAAAGCCAGAATAAATTTTTAACACCCTGTATCTCCGAAATCATTCACTTTTGGAGTAAGGTAAGATGGAGTAGATCGTTATTTTTAGCCTCAGGAATCTGTGGAGCTTTTTTCCGTACCTTTTAGAGACACCCTGTATACACAGGATTTTTTTAAAGTTGTTATTTTTCTTTTAACACTGCAAGAAACTCGGACAATTTTTTAAATAAATCTATGTCCGAAAATGCTTTTTTTCGAGATACAGGGTGTTAAAGTTTAAAGGAAAAAAACCCTTTTATCATAACATTCTTACCATCTCTGATATTTGCACAAAATTTGGTACACTTTTTTGACCATTACATACCATTTTTTGCTGTAAAGTTTTTAAAACATTTTTACCAGTGGCGTTTAAACAAGATTTGTATTTAATATTTATGAAGAAAAAAATAGTACCTACGTCATTGGTTTTTTTTTGAATTAATATTATTTTGGAAATACACATTTACTTACTAATTAATTTGGTGTCTTGATATTTTTCGGTTTCGTTAAAAAATATATAAGCCATTTTGATGTATGGGAAAATTGCTTAAATCTGATATGGTATTCTATTTCTACGTTAGGTTTTTGGGTATGTAATAGCTTCCTAAGAGAAAAAACTTTTTAGTGACATATACAATTGTAGTAACTTGCTTTAACACAAATTTATTAAAAACAGAATTAAACATACATTAAATTTTAAAAATTTTGTTATGAATTAAAATAACTTTTATTTTTTAAGCAAAACCGTTAGTCGTACAAAAAATATTGAGAATTATATTGATTTAAAGACAAAGCAGTGGCGTACTTGTTTTTCTTCAAAAAATTCAATACAAATCTTGTTCGAATGCCACTGGTAGAAATTTTTAAAAACTTTTTGGTAAAAAATGTAATATAATGGTCAAAGAAGTAAACCAAATTTTGTGCAAATATCTGAAGTGGTAGAAAAGTTATGTACCTCGGAAAGAAAGCATTTTATGACATAATTGTATTTAAAAAATTATCTTAATTTCCTGCATTTTATACAGTGTCAAACGAAAAATACCAACCAAAAAATTACCCTGTATATATTTACAAACATATAGCAAAAAAATATATAGAGTTAGACATATACAGTATGTCTACGAATGAACTTTACAAAAGGTCAAATGGATCAAAAATTTAAATGTACAAAAAACTCGTGTATGGCAACTTTTACTGCTCTTGCTTCTTAAAAAAAAGAGATTCACGTTAATAAATTTGTTTTGTTCTGTACAGGGTTTCCAAAACCTACAAATATATGCAAAAAGATTAAGCAAAATGTTAAATAAAGGTTTTTAGAAATAAATGAGAATCAGACATCTAAAATTTCATATAAAATAAACAAAAAAAAGAAGGATATTTGGTATCATATTGTTTATTTATGTATTACACCTTTTAACGTTATTCACCTTGTTTTACATTTATGTATTTAAATACATTTCACAAACTTTGACATTAATTTTAGTGTTGTATTAAAACTAGGTAAATTACTCAAAAAGGTGTAAAACATGATTTTAAAGAGAACCAAAAAAAAGATTATTTTATGTGAAATTTTAGATATGGGATTCTCAGTCATTTTAAAAACTTTTTAATTTACATTTTGCTAAATTATAAAAAATATGATCGTTTTGTGGTGGTCAATTTTCACATTTTTGTAGTTTTTGAGCCCCTACACCAAAAAAACAAATTTATTGACGTTAATCTTGTTTTTTAGGAAGCAAAAGCAGTTGCTATACACGACTTTCTAAAACATTAAAATTTTTGGTCTATTTGTCTTATTGTAAAGTCCATCCGTGGGCATACTGTATGTATATTTGATATATTGAAAATTTTACATTGGTTGTTTTTGAAACAAATCCTTTAATTATTATCCAGAAACCTGGACAAACGCGGTCCTTCATTGCCTGTCTAAAGAAAAGTTGTGTTATGCTATTGAGTTTTATATTAATTAAAAGGAGCCAAGTGCGATTTGACTCTGCGCAATCGACGTTTTGTATCAGGTCATTATCAACAAATACCATAATTATTGAAAATGTTGGGATTTAAGTTAAAAAAAATATATATAAAATTTTCGTGTCGTAACTCAAAAATTTTAAGTTTTCCTATAAGAACACTGTTTGTTTGTTTACGAAGAAACTTTTATCGTGAATCCCAAATATTTCTGAAATAAAAAAAATAATATATTGTCCTAATAAAACGTATTAGTAAACGTGTTAAAAACTATTGTGTTTCACCTTGTATGCTTTGAACGAGATATCAATGTATACCCGTCTTTTCTTAAAAAGAAGCTTTAAGAAATTCCAACTTTTTATTTTCTCATTTTTTTGAAAAGCATAGTTAACAGCTGAACGAGGACAGGGGTAACTTTTAATAAGAGCTACAAAAATTATAGGCTTAAAATTTAATTTATAAAATTATCGCGTAAAAATTAGTCTTTGAATGTAAGACTATGACAATGGTTGCCAGCTAATTATATAGTTTCAGCCACTTTAATGACTTAAATTTTAGGGTAAAAATAGGCTGCCTAATAATATTTTATTAAGGCCAACTACCATTAGAGTCATTATCAACAAATACCATATTTATTGAAACTGTTGAGATATACGATAAAAAAATATAAAATTTTCGTGTCGTAACTCAAAAATTTTAAGTTTTCCTGTAAGAACACTCTTTGTTTACGAAGAAACGTTTATCGTGGATCCCAAATATTTCTGAAATAAAAAAATAGTAATAATTGGTCCTAATAAAACTTATTAGTAAACGTGTTAAAAACTATTGTGTTTCACCTTGTATGCTTTGAACGCGATATCGATGTATACCCGTCTTTTCTTATAAAAGACTTATCAAAAATTTCTTCGCGGGTTTGAACAATTTTATTATTACCACATGAAAGCT
Source organism: Listronotus bonariensis (assembly GCA_014170235.1). Taxonomy (NCBI): domain Eukaryota; kingdom Metazoa; phylum Arthropoda; class Insecta; order Coleoptera; family Curculionidae; genus Listronotus; species Listronotus bonariensis. Next base: position 29,937 of record JACEGR010003644.1, on the reverse strand, counting down.
TATTGCTTCTTTAGGAAATTCTTACTTTTTATTTTCTCATTTTTTGAAAAGCATAGTTAACAGCTGAACGAGGACAAGGGTAACTTTAATAAGAGCTACAAAAGTATATGCTTAAAATTTAATTTATAAAATTATCGCGTAAAAAACTGACAAATGTAACGGTCTTAAACGTCAGAAAATTCTCTTTTTATAACCACTGCTTGACACCACCAAGTGTCATCTGTCACCTGTACGTCCCAGTGGTGCCAACCACAGGCTATTTCAAGAGTTCGATCTGAATTGATTTTACTCAAATTTTATTTTATGTTATTTTCAAAAAATCCATCTGAATCGATATTGTTAAAAAGTTATGCAACCATAAATAGTTTCTTTCCATCCACATTATTATAATTTATTTAAGAAAATAACTATGGCAATTTGATATTTTTCTTGTGAGATAAATTAGAACAACAACTGATAGGACCACACTCTAGACTGAAACGCTTTTATTTTTATCGTTAAGGAGAATTTGTAAGGCAACTATTATTCTGAGACTACAAGCAACGATTTTTGTGATGAGAAAGTATATTGTTGTACATTACACTTAGATTTTGTATATCACTGCGTTTATTCATGAAGTTTGGGTCCATATAGATCTGAACCATCTCCAGGAATATTCGTTTATAGTAATTGCTTGTTTTCTCTAGAACTTTAGCACCATTCCAATTCATTATATGCCCAAGCTTAATTATGTGTTCAGACAATGCACAAGGCTGCACACCTCGGATACAATCACTTTTATGTGATGTTATGCGACCGGATAGATTCAGGAAGTTTGACCAATGTATACTTTATCACAGTTGAGGCATGGAATCCTGTACAGGACATCCCAGTTTTTAAGCAGGCTTAGAGGCGTCTTTGTTTTAGTGTAAATTAAAAGAAAGGGTTTTACATTGCTTCTTATCTTTACATATATATATATATATATATATATATATATATATATATATATATATATATATATATATATATATATATACAAAATTTGTATGTATTTTCGACCGTACGATATAAATTATTGGGGAAATTTTTCGGGTTTGCGGTCTGTGGATTAATCAAAGAAACTCCTTTTTCTTAAATACCTCTATATTTCGCCATTGCTCAATAGCTTCCTCAGGAGAAGTAAACTACAAACAATGACAAAGAAAAGGACACATTAAAAACAATATACATAATAAAGTTATAGTTAAAAAATTTTAAAAATACATTAAAGAATGCAAAAATACTGACTAAAAAAATATACAAAAATAAAAACTTTACTCACAGAAATAGAGTTATTCCACAATACTTACTCTATTTCTGTGAGTAAAGTTTTATTTTGTATATTTTTAGTCAGTATTTTGCATTCTTTAATGTATTTTTAAATTTTTAACTATAACTTATTATGTATATTGTTTTAATGTGTCCTTTCTTTGTCGTTGTTTGTAGTTCTCCTGAGGAAGCTATTGGTAATGGCAAATATAGAGGTATTTAGAAAAGGAGTTTCTGTTGATCCGAACCAACGGAAATTTCCCTCAATATTTATATATATATATATATATAAATTATTGGGGAAATTGTATTGTATGTTGTGCCAATGACCATGGCAGTCGAGGCACGTTAAATTAAATAAATAAATAATAAAAATACAGAGTATTGTTTTTGATTTATAAAAGCGTATGCAGAATGATTTCTTAAAGATCTTAGGGGTTGGTATTAACACCCTTAAAGAGTTGACAGAGTTTAATAAAAAACGAGTACTTTTAAAATAAGTAAATTGCGTTTTTACATATTAGGGCGGGTACTTACTTGATCGACACCCTGTATAACCATCTGTTGTATTTTTTTTTTTAATTTTCATCCTTTTAAAGTTTAAAGTACACTTCTAACTATTCTTGTTAGTTTGTACATACCATTATAACTGAGTTCTGTTATCTGTTTAACGTTATATCCTGTTTACGTCATTGTTGGTCACAGTTGGAACAGTAATTTATTTGGCTAAAATTCGGCCAAAAGAAAAAAAAGTTTGTACTTTAACGTTGATTAATTTCTTGGGTTTTGGTAATGGGTTTTTATTACAGTAGACAAATTTTACTATGTATTTAATTTAATAAGTTTAATCTTTGTGAAAATCTCTTTAAGCTTAAGCTCATGCATTAGTTTAATAAATAAATAAGCTTATAGATTACTTTAAAAAATAAATCTTTTTAAAAACCGTTTGGAAAAAATTTAAAGTAAAATTTAATTTAATCACACAATACAAGTATTAGATTTTAATTTAATAACACACGAAAGAAGACGATTCCTAATCCATACGCATAAACATGGAAAATGATTACTAAGTACAAACAAAAACTAATAATTAAAAAAAAGTTATTGAAATATTGCTAGTTAGTTCTGGTGAGTTAATTATTTTAAATTAATTAAAATACTGCAAAATATAAAGACAAATAATAACTATACCCATATATTACGTTTAATTTATAACTAAAAAACTAGACACCATTTTTGCCCTTTTACTTTATTCGAGCAGTAATTTATTTTTTGGTTGAAATTCGGCTAAAAGAAAATTAAAAAAAGTTTTTACTCTAACGTTGATCAATCTCTTGGGTTTTGGTAATGAGTTTTTATTAAAACAAATGACAAATTTTACTATGTATTTAATTAGTTCAATTTGTATGTAAATCTCTTTAAGCTTAACACTATAGATTAGTTGAATAAATAAGCCCTTAGATAAAATTAAAAAAATAAATCTTTTTAAAAATCCTTTAGAAAAAATTAAAGAGGAATTTAATTGAAATACACAAAACAAGTATTAGTTTTTAATTTAATAACACACTAAACAGGGCGATTTTTAATCCATACGCATAAACATGGAAAATGATTACTAAGTACAAACAATAACTAAAAATAACAAAAGTTGCTGAAATATTTCTAGTTAGTTCTGATAAGTTAATTATTTTAAATAAGAGGAAAAGTGATATGCTGTCTGACCGGTGCTGCCATCTTTGATATGATACTTGAGTTCATAAAATAACTTTTCATCGAGTTTCATCCGCATTTCAAATATAAGTTTTCAATTCGTTTAATTGTAATGTTACTTAAATATTGTATTTTTAACACATCTTTTATATCTTGCATGGTACAGCTGCTATCACACTTGCTCTAAAATTTGGCTGCCTTGAGGCAATTGCGATATGGGCAATATTACATTTACCCTACTTAAAAATACTTATTATTTTCGGATGATGCGTAATTATGTTAAAAAAGGGGCTTCCAATATTCTAAGAAAAATTCAACTTAATTAAGAGAGAAAACAATATTTTATTACTAAAAATCATAACTTTTAATACAATTATTGTCTGATCTTGTTAGAGTAAGAAAACAAAAATTTTTTTTGCTCTTTCATTAATATTGCTCCGGTCTCCAATCTATGAACACCTTAGCAAAATTAGACATGATTGTTACATTTGCCCCTTTTAACGGGACAGTTGTAATAATCAAACATGATACATAGTTTTGAGCCTCATGAAAATAAAAATTTACTTTACCTTTTTTTAAATATTTAAAATAATTGTCTAATATATGCTATATGGTACAAGTGTATGTTAATTTTTGTTTATCAAAAAGTAATTTAACTATATAAGTTTGAATTTATAATTTGAGTTATCATACTCGCAATTACCACACTTAACCCTAACTAAAATACCTCGAAATATCAATACAAATAATAAATATACTCATATATTACGTTTAATTAACAACTAAAAAGTGTATGTGCCACGACAATTATAGTTTAGTGAAACTTTAATTGTCTTTAGTATGTCGCAATAACATATTGAATAATAAATTCATAGAGATTATATATACTGCACCTAGATGACTTATTCTATTTAAAAAAACTTTTTGTTTACCAGAAGATAGCACTGTAAACAATAATGGCTATTTTTTTCTAAAGCGCATACACCATTAAATATTTAACAGTTACGTTAGTTTTCTAAAACGCTGTATTTTTATCACTAACCACATAAACACACACAAAATTAATATAAGGTATTGTAAGAAATTTTTTCCGCTTACCCTTATATTTTACATTAGTGTATAAATAAGCTAGGGTTCTGCAGGAAAGCTTTTTCCAAACAACTAAAAAGGTCCTTATCCCGGAAGTAAGAAGGGTCCAACGTTTAAGTTTGAAACTTCGTCTTAGAGAGATCTGGTTGGGTCCTGATATCATTGTTAAAATTTGAAGGTCACCCTTGTTAAGCGTATTTATTTACAAACGAATGGATAAAGTGCCCTTTTAAATATACTTCTATTAATATTTTTTGCTAAAAATAAAGTTTTTAAGTAATTCTTTAGGGTTTATAAAGTATTAGCGCAGGGTAAAATAGTGTGATTATAAAGAGTAAAAATAATTTAGACATAATTGTAAACTTTAATTTAATTTGCAATTAAAATTTCCTTGAATAGAAAATCGTCTTTAAAAATAATTTTTCTACTTTTAACCTAACAATATTTTTTAGAAATATTTTTTTACTTACTTTTACATTTAAAAATATATAGGTATTTAAATATATGTTGTTTAGATGTGTTAAATTATTATATATTTTTTTAATAAAATTGGTAGTTCATTTCATTTTACTTATTAAAAAGTGGCATTATTATTTTTAAAAAATTAAAACTAATTTATGTGTCTCTTTTTTTTTATTAATATTGATAAGGCCTTTAAATAATCTAGTTAGGTTATTGCAGTTGTTGGCTTTTTCAAAGCTAAGTAAGCTTAGTAAAACAACTTTTTGTTTTGTTTTTAAATAAAATGTATAATAGTTTAAAAAGTTTGGGCAACATTTAAAAAGTAACCTACAACCTTGTTTAATTTATTATCTGATTAACATAGGAAATAAACATTTCAAATGTAGTCTTTTTTAAGATATTTAAAAGATCTTTTTAATTAGAGTAAAATATACAGGGTGTTTTATTTAAAAAGTTATTTTGCTATATAACGTAAAAATGCGATTGGTAATTGTTTTTTCTTATCTTTTATTTTAAAGGGCGTTAAATATAATATTTGTTTGCTAATTTATGCTTTTTCGTATTTTAAAATTAAACCCACAATAAATTTTAAAAAAGAAACATCACTGTATAAAGATTATTAAACATTTTACTATTATTACCCATGCTATTTCTTTTTAAAACCAAATTTGTTGGCCTATACGTTATGATTATAAATAATTATGTGAACTAAGTCTCACAAGCATACGAGAGTTTAAATATTTATTAAATAAGCTGTGAGGAAAAGATAGAAATTTTTACCAATACAAATTTACGTGCTTTAAAACAAAACTGGTTATATTTAAAATATCTAGTGAGACATGATTTTTACTTAAAATTTTTACTTAAAAAAATTACAGTTTTTTTTTATTTAACCGTGTCTTTGTAAAGGTAAATTGGATGTTGAGGTTGAGCAAATTAGAGACTAGCCATGCTTTTTACTGTGTCCAAATTAACATACTAAAAGTCTACGACGAACTCTTGTTTTTTTTTTATTCTATATAATTACTTTTTTATGCATTTACAAAAATACAAGAATATATTATTTTAATTTAAAAATCTTTTGGTATAAAATTTTTTAATATAACTAAAAAAAATCCGTTTTAGGATAATCAAAAATTGAAAATAAAATTAAATTAAAATCAAGATTAACTTAAGTGTTACATTTTACTTTTACAAAATATAAATAACAAATTAAAATTAAAGTTAAATTTAGATTTATCTTATTGGTTACAAAAAGTCAGTAATTTCTTCAATAATGGCATAAATAGAAGTAATGCCCCAAATTGGCCACACTTAATGCCTAACTTTTAAATAAAGCATTTGTAATTACGCACCTGCTTTGAACAAAAATCTCATTTTAGTAGATTTGGAGGTGCTACTTTTTGTTATATCTTAAGGAAAATTATTTTATTATTGCCACTTTTATCCTTGTCTCTATTTATCCAATCTCATGCCGAGGAATCCATGTAAAATTGACAGATCCAACCCCAATATTTTCGGGTGGCCCAATGGTACGAGAAAGTCCAATATTTCTTAGTTATTTAACAAAATATGACAAATAGTCCTATATTGAGTTTTAGAGTTTTTTTATTGTATATGGTAACAATATAACAGATAGGTATGCCCTAAAAATATTTAGATGTATACAGAGTGGTCTTAATGTAAGGTTTATTTTTATTGTCTGTAAGTAGACATTAAAATATTTTTGGGTCACGCCTTTTAGAACCTCCACAACTCTTATATAGGATTCTTTGTCATATCCTGTTAAATACTAGAAATAATAAACTTCTTTGGGTCATTTGGCCACCCCAAAATATTTGTTTGGCAAGAAGTTGGAACTGTCAAATCTGGCGACGGGAAGAATATCTTTTTATAGGTTATAGTTTCAATTTAATAAACTTTGGTAACTGGTACCTGACACAATAAGTCAGTTAGGCACTCCAGGATAAGGACAAGCAGGAGAAGGTTAAACGTCCGGCTTCTTAGGTTCTAAAGGTCTGAAAACACATACTATTTGCAGTGAATGCAGAATGTTTGGGGTTATACAAGTGTTAAAAACCTTTTTGCCAACCCCACTACATTTTTAAAAGTACTTTTTCATTGCATATAAATAATTAACTTTTAAAGAATTTATGGTTTCTGTTCGTTACTTTGTGACCGTACATTTTAAATTAATAAAATAAAACAAAAGTATACTTGGTTCATAGTCACTTTAATTGAATGTTTAGCCGTGACAGCTGTTTCGTAGTACATTAACTCGTAGTTGTACTACGAAACAGTCTGTCACGGCTAAACATTCAATTAAAGTGACTATGAACCAAGTATATTTTGTTTTATTTTATTAATTAACTTTTGATATAAACAACAGATACAAGTGTTAAATAAAACGTTACTTTATTATTTAAATTAAGTTTTTCTGTTTAAAGTTATCTTTTAGGCCTTATGGTTTAAGTAACGACGTTGGCACGCGTAACTTGGATGTAGATCCATTAAAAAAAAATTAAACTAAAAAAAAACTATGTTCAGATATTACGGAAATATTCGAAAGTTTTTAATAAAAAGTAAAAATTTAGTAGTAGGGCCCAAGGCTAAATAGTTAGATATAACTTAAAGATACATTTTAAAAAACTTTTTATTAAGATTTTGTTAAATTTTTTATTATAAGGGTGCTTTAGTCTTGAGCATTTTTAAGTTTTTTTGACTCATCCTGTATGTCCTTTAACTTTTATTAAAACTAAATTATTCTGATCTAGCAGTTTTAAGACACTACACTCAACCGAATTATAAAATGTATTTCTACTTAATTTTTTTGATCTGTTTTTATTATTAAAAATAATAGTCTAACAAAAGAGCTTTAATAAAATTAAATTATTTTTAAATTGCTGCCTTTCAATTTGTAAGCGGAAAGAATTAATTTTTGTTAGTTCTTTAGATTGTCGCATGTTGTGAAACAAATAAGCCACAATCCAGGCATAAGTCTTCGTTAAGAGCAAATCAATGTTTGTCCTTTCACTAGTTTATTGATGATTTCCTGATTTGCCTAGAAGGCAAGACTTAATTTGTAGTTTAATTTTTTAATTGTCGTTAAATATCCTGACAATGAAAAGAAAATCTTATAAAAATATACATTTTAACATGATTTTTAAAAACTTAATTTACCTGTAACAAAATTACCTTAATTATTTATTTTTCCTTGATCGGACAAAAATCTACATAAATCCAGTACGTTTTTACCTTTAAAAGGAATTATTCCTGTAGTCGAAAGCGTCGCTAGGCAATGTACTTTTCTAATGTACTATGTACAATGTACTATGCTTAAAATAATCGCTGATGACGTTTGTCGATGTCAATCAACAATACATGACAATGTGATATTATAGTAAAGTATTTTTTATCTTTGGACAAACCACGAAGGCTAAAGCCTAAATACTAACGTACCGTGGGTGTCTTAAGCGAGGTAAGAGGGAGTTTGTTGACACGGGACTTAAATACTTGAAGATTTGGGGGAAGGAAAGACCTCCGCGGGCAGCAGGTTCCACAATCTAGAAACTCTAGAGATAAAAGAACGAACAAAGTGAGAAGTTCGGGGCCTGTCCATTGGGACCGTATAGGGATGCATACGCGCGGAACCATGAGTTTCTCTGTTGGGAACCGTGAGTGGAGGAACTATACTGGACAATTCTTCAGAGCAGAAGCCATGGAAGTACCAATAAAAAAGCGATAAATCTTCCACAGCCCGACGATGGGCAAGAGAGGGAAGCCTTTCTGTAAGTGAAGGATCATTAATAAAACGAATAGCTCTTTTTGAATAGAATTAAGAATGCTTAGGGTTGTGGGGGACGCCATGCCACAGATATGAGAACAATATTCCAAGGGAGGTCGGATTTGGGACACATATAAAGTGTATAAATTATAAGCGGAAAAATACTTTTTGGCTCGAAAGAGAAATCCAAGCTTTTGAAGCTGCCGTGGCTATAGATACAATGTGTTTATGCCAGTTAAGGTTACTTTCAAATGTGACGCACACATGATTGAAGGTGTCTTTGCTCTGTAAAACTTGGCCGCTCATAAGTAGAGGATGACTAGTTAATGATTTTTTCGCGACAAGGAACATGATTGTGTTTTGGATGCATTAAAATGGACGAGATTTTTTGGCGCCCCAATCCAATATTAAATTAAGATCCTGCGAAAGAGATATCTGCATCGCTCTGCGTTTGTTTTCCAAGTCAGGTTTAGTGATGGGTTTAGGAACCTGAAACCTGGAGTGAAGGGTACTATCGTCGGCGAAACTATGAATGGAATTAGTTGTGGACGAGAGAAGGTCGTTGATGTGAAGAAGAAACAGCGTTGGTGCCAAAACTGAGCCCTGAGGGGCTCCATATTTTAACAAAATTAAACAAAGGAATTTACAATGAAAATAAGGGTTTTTTAGTCCTAACATATTTTAAATTATTAGGTTTAGTGGCGCCTCAGCCGGCACTTGCACAAATATTTTTAATATTAAATAACGTACACCACTGACCTTTGTGCAATTCTAAATGAATAAAAATTTAAGCAAATAAAAATACAGCTGTTTAGTAATTTATTATTTTTCCGTATCTTGCTTAGTTTCGAAAAAAAACGCCAAATTTTATCACTTTGAACCATACAATAAACATACAAAAAAGTATTCATCGGTAGCAGCATTGTTTTTGTGGATTTGTGATATCTTTTATAATTGATATTTTGTGTTGTTAAGAAATTCTATTGTTATTAGTAATTGGGTTTACTGCGTTATCATGAAAAGTAACACTGCGGAGCAATGAGTTTTGATCATTAAAACACATTACAAAGACACTGAACATTTTGCAGCCACAGTTCGCCAACTACGTACGATTCAAAATCAGCTGTTTGTAGGTTGGTTACAAAGTTCGACAAGTGATTCAGTTTAAAACCGCAAAAGCCCAGGACGCCCTTGAAGTGGTCGAGGTGGGGTTATTGGGGCTCTTAATCATGATTCTAGTTGGAAGGACCATCTCCTTAATTAAATATTATATATATAGCTTTTGTTTTTTTTTGTAAAAATAAATAAATTTTACCCCTTTTAAATAGGGCGTTCTTTTAAAACACCCTTTGTTTACTATAAATTAAGTAACAATACCATCAAGTACTAAATTAAATAATCTTAACAAATTCACCTAAATTAAATGTTTTTTAAATTTTTTTGTTTTGGGTGGTCCAGGAATATAAAAATATATGAATAAAAGTCATAGAGTAAAAGTATTTATGTTTATTTGTCTAGTTAAAACGCTAAAAATTTAAAAAGTCATTGACGATATTTTTTTGTTAGAAATGTTTGTTAAAGTATTTCCCAAAAAGCCATCAAAAAGTGTAAATTAAATCAAGTTACGGGTAATGCTACAATTACCAATTTTAAATTTTAATAAAACAGGTTAAAGTTTACTTAAAATATTCTTTTAAACTGCCACTAAAAGGCCACTTATCCTAAAAACAATGCATTTTTAGACCTTTATATAATTTTTTTTTGTCATTTCAAATTTGCTTATTATTAAACCTTTAATTTACAACCATGTGTGTAACGTTGACATTTTTTTAAAAGTTCAAAAGTGTTACTTTTTAGTTTAAGGATCCACGATAAAAATTATCATTCATATCAACTCAAAAATTTTAATTTTTCCTGTAAAAACCAGACACTACAGAAAAAGTGAAAATTTTTTACTTAGGACACAAAAATGTATACTTTATAATTTGTTTTATTGTGGGTCGTTAACTTTAATCAGCAAAAAGTAAAATAAATTAAAGGTTACTCTAGCAACCGTCGCAAAAATTAACCAACTTGACATCTTGTCTAAAATTTTTGTGACATCTATACGTGCGATAAATATCTGGTGGCGTTGTTATTTGACAAATTAAAAAATATTTTATTGGGTTAAAACATTTTTAATTAAAAACAAAACCAAGGAAAAATTATGGCTGTAAATTTAAAATAGTTTACAAACCTTAGCGAAAATTTTAGTTATTGTATTAGAAATGGTTCACTTTGGCACTACGCGCCTTGGTAAACCATCTGTTTCTCTTGACAGTAATAAAACACTTACCACCTCGGTTTGAATTGTACTATGGTTTTTTACTACATTTAGGAAAATCGCTGTATAGTGTCAACTACATTTTGTTGTGTTTAGGTAAGGGTTGATTAAATTGTGGAAAAGGTTGACCATAATGGTAAAGATATTTGTTTTTTTTTGGGTAAATCTATCATGTTAACTAACCTTAATTTCTAATATTTAAATTAAATTTTTATAATTTTTCCCTCAATTTCCCATCAAGCGAGTATCATTTAAGCATTAGAGCGATTGCCTAATTGTTGTTTCTGATACCCATGTTTTTTATTTATGCATATATATTTTCTTAAATTTAAATATTTTAAAAAATCTTGTATAATATTTTTTTTCCTAAATAAGAAGCGTGTATTTAAATAAAGACCGTGGATATACAGAGATGTTTCCTAATTGCGAAAAGAAAATTTAAAGGCGTATTCCTGAGCCATTTTATTGAAAAAAATTAACATAAACATGGATCATCAAATGTCTAGTTTTCAAGATACGGGGTATTGGACTTTAAAAAACCTAAAAAGTCTATTACACTTTTTTAGTAAAACTTGTTAAACTAGATTAAACATTATTTAATTAAGCATTTGTTGATTGGTGTTCACGTAATTGCTAATCGAAAATTATAACACTTTCACTTAAAGAAAAAATGTCCTTATGTTTTTTGTATGGTCCAGGAACATACAGTTTAGAGGATTTTTTTGGAAATCTAAGCAAGCTACGTAAAATATTATAAAACAAAAAAGTAGTATTTTCAAGTGTTTATCCAAAAAAAATATATAAAAGTCAAAATAAAGTCACTGGCGTATACTTTTTGTCAATAATGAATTAGCTGAGATGCGTTCCACGGTCAAAATTAACTTCCAATTTTCAAAATACCACAGTCAAAATTAATTAAAATCGGATAAGATAAATTTAGGATATTATTAAAAACTCGATTTTCTTTTTAAAGTTTAACATTCTGTATCTTATAAAGAAAGCATTTCCGGACCCATATTTATATGAACTTTTTTTTATAATATTGGCTCAAAAATACGTTTTTATATTGTCTTACCGCATTTAGAGAGACACCCTGTATAGGGCTTTCAATACTAAGATTGTTTTTTCTACCAGGGAAAAACGATTTGATGAGGGTCCCTACAGCTGAAACAGAAATTCTATAATAGCTTTGACAAGGTAAACCTATTATTTCGAAAGGCAGTAGCTGGATAATTTTATAAAATTTGATAAAAGCCCACGAAATTTTACAGTGTGTACTAAAAATGTGTAAAAAAGCTACCACAAATTTCTGAGACTAAAATAACCATCCAACCTAGCACGTCTTTGTCCCCCCCGTGACGCAGTGGACAAAGCTTTGATCTTCGTAGCCAGAGGTGGCCGGTTTGATTCCCAGCGGGGAGACATATTAAGGTAGTAGTTGTTTAAAAATAACGACCGTGGTGGCATTACCGTGTCGTCCTAAAAGGAGTGCTTTGCTAAAATAGCATATATAGGTGCATGTTGTCCAGTGCTTGGACAACATTGACGGAACAGGGGATCGATGGGTTAAGCATCTAATAACCCGACACCCACGGTACTCTGGTATTTAGGCATATGCCTTCGTGGGATGTCAAAAAGATAAAAAAAAACGTACCTTAGTTCAAAAGTAAATAGTTTTATTATTATTATTTTTTTATAATTTTGTCACAATATTCGGCTAAGGGGGATTTCAAAAGATAAAAATATTACTTTCTATCCACTTTTAGATAAAAATCCTTAGATGTTTATTTCTGAGAGTGTGAATTCGAATGTTATTTTAAGAAGAAAAATTCAAATAAACTCATGTTCCAAGTGGCTATAGAGACAGAATAGTTAAAAAGTTTATTTTTTAAAATATTATTTATTCTTATCATTTAATGCAAAGTGTTCTGTGTCTAATCTCTACCAGCTCGTGGTCCCCACATTGACAATCACTTGACTGCATCGAGATTGCCCAAAGTATATTTTGTCTAAATATGTTGTGGATTTAAAGATACAATCAGAGTTGAATAGAAATTTATTTAACTTTTAAAAAAAGCAAAGGATGGCTAATGACGGCTAAAAAACCGAATGTCGGATTTTACTTTAAATAACATTTTGTACAATAAATAATTAAGAAAGTTATCTGCAAACCGCAGTTTTTGACAAAATCAACAAAATCGAGTTATGTATGGGATATTATATTTTAAATAGTATTTCAGCCGACAGAGCCACACAGGGGCGTTTTTATATGGTTTTTTAAGGAAATAAAAGCGTTTTGTTGTACCAAATGTGGTCTTTCAAATGAAACACTATCTTAAATATAATATCCCATACATAACTCGGTGTTGTGGAGTTTGTCAAAAACTATGGTTTGCAGATCACCTCCTTAAATATTTATTGTATTCTTCAATATACTTCTTGGTTAGTTCTGGTGAGCAAATTAGCTAAATGTAAATATCCTGAAAACGGTCGTCCAGAAACTTAGAGTCATTCCTACAAAGTATATCTTCTTGTGTAAATAGCATAGAAAAGATTACTGGTTTAATCAGATCGTACATGGCACAAAAAATTGGGTGGATTAGATTTTGAGAGTACAAGGTGTTCTATAAGTCTTAAACACCCAAAAACAACTTACAACTTGCTTTACAAAAATAGAAAATTTCGCTTGCTGGTGGTAAAAATAATAAGTAACAAATATTGAATAACATTTTCAAATCATTTTTGGCTTTTCGTATCTACAGTTATAATATATAAGTAACTTAAGAAAATTATCTTGATCTGTTTTCGCGTGACTTATACTGGTAAGGCAAACAGGTATTGGGATATCGGCCAGTAAAGCAACAAAAAAGGATGCATGTGACTCGTCCAATCAGAAATGTTACATGCAGGTTGTAACACTTAGATTTCATCATTAGCGATACATTAGTTTGCTTTGATTATGCAGTTTAAAACCAATAATTTTATACCCATCTGTATTAATATTTATTTTTAAATATAAGGTATCGAGACTTACAAAAGTTATTTTATTTTGTAAAGTTTTTCATCAAATATTAGAATCTTGTAAAACATTCTTTTTCCTCCGGTTTACATTATTAAATAATACATTTTTAGTTAGTTTTATTTAAGTTTTCTATTCAAACGGGGTTTTTCTCCAGCAAGTCCTACCTTTCTTAACTAAAAATAGGATTATTTAGCTGATTCTGTATGAGATATAACTCACTTATCTAATAAATAACTATAAATTAAATAAAAAATGTCGAAATAATTTAAAAGTAACTATTTATTTCTCACGTTTTCACTCTGGATATTCCTTTCTATCAACTTTTGGATATAGGTATGTTCGGGTAAATCTTAATATTTTGGCACCAGGAATCTGTGTACTATTAGTAATTACCGGACACCCTGTTTTATTCTGACTTTAATTTAAAAAGTATCTCCTACAATTATAATTATTTTTAATTTTTTTGTATCTCCCTAAACGACTATTTTTAAAATTATTAAATGGACTATTTTTAAGCGCGTAATTTTGCCGTAATTTACCCCACCTAGTTTAATTTACAGTTTTTATGGTGCGCCATTTAGTTTGTAAGGCTCTGTAGTTAAATTTGTTGTCCACAAATAGTATAAGAAATATACCACTTTAATATTTTGATATTTAGATATTTAGACATTTATTTATGTTTTAAACCACACAGATTTTTTACATCTTTAAATAATAAAAATATTGCACGTTAATGATACAGAATATGAAAATTTTAAAGAACTAGACAACAATTATACCATAAGTACATGGAAGTATCACATAAGAAATATGCATATGCAATTTGGTTGTACTTGCCTTAAATTTTTACATTGGTTTATTAGAGACATTTTGCACCTCTTAAAATAACAGACTATTTTTGGCCTCCTTATGGTTATCGTTATTAAACATAACGATTACGGCAGCAGTTTTAGACAGAGATTTTGCAACCTCTTTTAAGAAATTTATCTTGCGTCTGCGCTTTCGACCCATAACCTTATTTTTGCCTGTGGTTCGCCGATTTTAAAGTTTGCGAAAAATCAGTATTTACTTTTATTCTCCATAAGTTATATATTGATTTTTAATATATGCAAACAGTTCCCTTGATTTTGTTTTTTAAAGTAGATGTAAACAATACAGTATAAGCAAAAAGCAAGTGTGCCAGATTGTAACATGTAAATTAATTACTGATTTAAAACATCCTTAAAAATGCAAGTCCGTTTTAATTTCTTTACACTATTTTATTTTTCTTACTGCTATGAATTTTTCGCTAATTATTCGTTATGTATCAATAATATTTTAATTAATACGGTATTAAAATTTCAACCTTCTTAAATAATCGATATTAAAAATTTTACAATTTGGCAACCACGCAGTTTACCAATAACGATAAAGATAACGATAAGCTCTTCGGTATTCATCCGTAATTAAAGGAGTCCGGTATGGTTAATAACGATAACGGATCATGTTTGCGTTACTGCGCAGTCTCAGAATAAAGTTAACCACAACGGAATTGCAAAATAAGGGGTGCAAAATGTCTCTATTATTTGGTTAAATCCTGGCGGAACTTTGGCTAAGCAATTACAGGTTTTCAACAACGTTATTAAAAATCTCATGCACGAAATATGTCGCTTGCACGCTTAAACCGCAAAAATGTGTTCTGTTTATCGGCGAATTGTAATTTTTCTGCATTGTCGCGTTAGGAAGTGGTTTTATGGCTCAGCATATAAACACCACACCTATCTAATTAGATTTATGGCGCCATAAACCTATTTAATCCAGGGATAGTTTTACTAGATGGGATTATCCTTTAGTCCCATCTTTTTAAATATTTATGTTAAAGGACCCCTCTTAATCCTAAAGCCATGTACAGACTAAAATACAATAGGGACAACATTGTCGGCCGACTGTATCTTGTTCAAAAAATTTTCCTCAACAAAGTTGGCCAACATTACAGATACAAGTGTTTCGCGTCCACACTAGTTTTAAAGCTCGTACAAACGTGCCGATATTTTCCATATTAAATGGAAAACAGGCGACTTTCCGATTTCTTGGACATAAAGACCACCGATGTTGCCATGGCGTTTGCAACAAGTCTGCCGACCGATGTGCAACATTCAAGATACAGTCGGATAACAAATGTTTTCGCCGATTGTATCCAAGTCTGTACGTGGCTTTATGGAACGCTTAATTTTTTTTTTTTTTTAATTTGATATATTATAGACTTTAACGCCTTCATTAAATGTTCTCAATGGGCACAATGTCCACTCGCCTCTAGTTTTAGAGTTATAGAGCCTTAAAGTTGGATATTTGCTAAGTTAAAATTTCAAGTACCTCGTATGATTTTTATTTATTTTCTGTCTTATTAAAGCTTTGCTAAAACATCTTTCAATATATAACTATAGGCTATAATATAGAATAGTACAATATATGAAAATATTTTGTATAGAATATTGTTTATAGCAGTGGCATCGCACCATATAAAATTATTATTTAGTTGCCTACAATGCTTAAAATTCAAAAATTACATTTTTGATGATAAAATGAAAACAAACGGTTAGATTTTACTAATTTTTTAAATTATCAATGTACAGACTTAGACCAAAGATATAAACACATTTTAGCAGAGTCAAAAATATACAGGGTACACAAACAACCTATTTTTGAACTATTCTTTTTATATGCCACTTTAGTTAGTACTATCTGCTTAAGTAAAAAAGAGAAGGATTTTATTAACTTATTAAGGGCGTATCTAGCCTAAAACCAAAGGTATATCTAAAAAAACAAACTACAATTGCCTATTATTATTCCGAAATATAAAGGGAATAAATTGTGCAAAATTTTTAATCACCTTATACCTCTAACTAACATTTTTAGTATAGGGATCACTTGAGAAACCTAACCTATTTTTATTTTCAAAATCTTAAACAGGACCAATATACAGGATATTTCGTTTAAAATAGGCTACCAATTTGCATCTAAAGGTAGCTTAAAAATAAATATTAGGTTTTAAAACACTTTATTAATTCTTATAACAAAATAAAATTTGGGTTTGACTTATTTATACAGGTAATTTTAGGTTGATATTTTTTTACACTGTATAGAATGCAAGAAAATATTATATATATATATATATATATATATATATATATATATATATATATATATATATATATATATATATATATATATATATATACTATATACTAAAAATGTTAGTTAGAGGTATAAGGTGATTAAAAAATTCTTGCACAATTTATTCCCTTTATATTTCGGAATAATAATAGGCAATTGTAGTTTGTTTTTTTAAATATATTTTTGGTTTTAGGCTAAAAACGCCCTTAATAAGTTAATAAAATCCTTCTCTTTTTTACTTAAGCAGATAGTACTAACTGGAAGTGGCATATAAAAAGAATAGTTCACAAATAGGTTGTTTGTGTACCCTGTATATTTTTAACTGTGCTAAAATGTGTTTATATCTTCGGTCTAAGGTCTGTACATTGATAATTTAAAAAATTAGTAAAAATCTAACCGTTTGTTTTTATTTTATCATCAAAAATGTAATTTTTGAATTTTAAGCAATTGTAGGCAACTAAACAATAAATTTTATATGGTGCGATGCCACTGCTATAAACAATATTCTATACAAAATATTTTCATATATTGTACTATTCTATATTATAGCTCTATAGTTATATATTGAAAGATGTTTTAGCAAAGCTTTAATAAGACAGAAAATAAATAAAAATCATACGAGGTATCTTGAAATTTCAACTTAGCAAATATCCAACTTTAAGGCTCTATAAATCTAAAACTAGAGGCGGAGTGGACATTGTGCCCATCGAGAACATTTAATGAAGGCGTCAGAACCTATAATATATCAAATTTAAAAAAATTAACGGAAAGCCACTTCCCATAAAGCCACGTACAGACTTGGATACAATCGGCGAAAACATCGGCACGTTTGTACGAGCTTTAAAACTAGTGTGGATATATATATATATATATATATATATATATATATATATATATATATATATATATATATATATATATATATATATATATATATATATATATATATATATTGCTTTGTTTCAAGATACAAAGGTTTTAAATTTTGGAGAAAAAAATGCATTTTTTGGCATAACTTTCTACCACTCCAGATAGAATTCACACTTCTATTGACAATTACATTACATTTTTTGCCGCAAAAGTAAAAAAATCTACCAGTGGCTGTGGAACAAGATTTGTATTGAAATTCTTTTCAAGAAAAAAATAGTACAGTACTGCTTTTTCTTCGAATCAATATTATATTTAAAATAATCATTTGCTTTGGAGTTAACTTGGTTTTTTTTTCGTACGACAAAAAGTTTTAGTTTAAAAAAATAAAAGCCATTTTGATCGCATGGCAAAATCGCCAAAATCTGATATTGTGCCTATATGGTATGTAAAATTCGTTTTTGACTTTTATTTACAAATTAAAATACTGGTTATTTATTATTATTTTTTTGGTGTAAATTGTGTTAATGTAATTTTTGACCTTTTTATTAATATAATAAACAAAAACAAATTTTAAATACAAAAACCGTTCGTCGTACTTAGAAAATAACAAAAACCAAATAAACTCCAAAGTACATAACTTTTTATAAATATTATTAGTTTAAAGAAAAGCTAATGGCGTGCTAATCTTATTCGAACGCACACCGGTCATTTTTTTTTACTTTATTCTGTAATTGTATAACTTTTTGTAGCTTCAAGAATTTTTAAAAAGTTTTAATTTGTGTCTTGGAAACGAAAAATTTGCGGACCCATGTTTATATTATGAACTTTTGTCCCTAAATAATTTAAAAAATCGTCTGCTAAAATTATTGACTTTAGATAAAAATTTTAACTTCAAAAATAATTATCTAGTTTAATCAAATTATAAGTTACATTTAAAAAATATTAAAATTAAAATTTTTAATTTGCCTATTAATTTTTAAAAATATTATTGTTAAGCACATTAAATGCGGTTATTTTGTTTCAAAGCTCTTTATTAAGACCTGTTTTTATTTATGGTACAATCTACAGGGTGTTTCATTTAAAAATAAATATTACTTTTTTCAACACCCTGTTTATCTTAAAAGATATTTAAAATATAATTACTGATTTGGAAACAATTACCCAAAATAATAAGACAGACTAATAATCATGTCAAACTGTAGGTCTTGTCTAACCTAACAAGGAAACTATCCCAGGTGTCCCCTCTCTCTCCTTCTTGAGTGAGCGCGCAGTGAGAAGTGAATGTTTGTCAATTGTTTATAGCGACGATAATTGCGGCGATAAAGGGTATGATTCTTTTGACGTTGTAAAAGTTCAACTATCGTCAGTAAACCGACTTTGCAGACAACCGATTTTTTCTTTTATCAAATATTAAACACTTTTAAGAGGTGAAATGCACCCCCACAATCCAGCTTTAAATTGTTTTTATTCCAAAAATTTTAAAAATGAATCGGGATAGTTTTAACGAAAGTAAAAATCCAAGGGAGAGGAACATTAAAGAAATGCACTACATAACTTCGGACTACGGCGTTGACTAAGGTATTTTTAAGCTAATTTTATGATTAAAAGATCATAGATTCGGAAATTCCTGTTTTTAAGGTACACGCCGGTAATTCTTTTTAAAAACTTTTGTTGTTTTATTATTATTTTCAGCACTGGTGTCAACTGCAGTAAGGGTATTGTTTAGCACTAATCTTATTAAATTCATTAAGCCCAGTGACGCATTAAGTGGGACATTAACCAGTGTTACCTGACAAAAATACTTTACGCTAAAGATTTTTGTGCAATTTTTATACAGTGTGTCTACGTAAGTTGGAGTCATATGATTTTTTTATTGTAACTCTACGAGAAAAAGTTATTCTATATGAAAAGCTTTACATGGTTTAAAACCTAAAATACAATCATCAGATATCAAATTGTGTCAGTCATCTACACGGTTTGGCCAAAAATAAAATTTTTGCTCTAGAGAAAAGTAATTAAAACTGCTTCTAAATATGCAATTTTGTTTATATCCAAAATTATTCATTATTATTTTTTCTGCAAAAATCGTAAAATTTAGGTTTATACATTAGTGCATTGTATATTCTTTTGTTTTGACAACACTAATATTTAAAAAGTTTATTGAAAACTGTCCAATGACATTTATAAACATGTAATGTGTTCCATTAATGTACAAACCTAAATTTGTACCATTATCGCAAAAAAACAAAAATATTTTCTTTTTGTAAATAAACAAAATTAAATTATTAAAAATATTTCCTAAATATAAACATCTTTTCTTAATAATAACTTTTTATGTTAGAAAAATACAGGTATTTTACTTTTAGGCAAAAACCACAGTTTTGGCTTAATCTTGTAGATGACTAATGCAATTTGATATATGATGGTTGCCTTTTAGGTTTTGGACCATGCAGAACTTTTTATAAAGGATAACTTTTTTTTGTAAAATCATAATGAAAAAGTTTCACATATTATGAGGCCAACTTACGTAGACACACTGTATATATTTTTTCTTAAAAGAGAGATTTTTTCTTTGAAAAATTAAAATTTAAAGTTTTTTCTTAGCAATTATGCTATAATGTTTACATATAGTGTAAGTAATTTTACTAAAATATATGTGTTGGTGTTTCTAAATTTTTAGGTATTTTTAAAACGTTTAACAACCTGTATTTTGCAAACAGTGCATTACCAAATAAATGTTTAGATAAACTTTTATCATAGAATTAGCGGAAAAACGCCGTAGGGCACGACGACGGACGGGACGTTAGACAAACTACCTACTACCTAGCTCCGAACTTCCCTCCAAATGACGTCAATCACTTACAGTTAGACAGGACCTCCAGTTTAACATGGTCCCCAGTCTGTCTTAAAACAGGTTTTATATTTTAAATATAATCTACAAAGACTCGCAAGCCTAAGTACTAACCCACTGTGAATGTCTGTAATAAAACAAATTGTCTCCTAAATCATTTTTAATTGTCCTTTAAGTTTAGGATATTCATTTTAGGAGCTCAGCTACTTAAGATTTGTACGCTTTCAAGTAAAATTAAAAAGAAAGTATTCACATTTAATATTTTAAAACATTTAAGAAGCTCAATAGGTCCAAAGTACCAGTGAAATGGCGAGATCCCTAAATGGTAATGGGTGGCCGTAAATTTGTTTTATGTATTTTTCGAGCTCGCCTTGCGTTAGTAAAAACTGTTGCACCAAAGAGAAACATGATATATAGTGGTATTTTAACTTAATTTTAAAAATGATAAGTTTTTAGACTAGCTTACTTTATTCGTTGTGTTTACATAATAAAATATTTAGGGTTTCCATATTTAAATGCGTACTGAATGCTTTTAAAAGTCTAAGAGTCTAAATTAGGATTCTACGTTTATTTTTATTTACGATTAATTTAATTTAAAGGTAACAGAAGTTGTTTCTGATAAATCTAATATATTTTGGTTCAAACTGATTGTTAGTTATACTAAGATATTTTTAAAATGTACAGGATTTTCATTTATATTTTGCCACCCACTTTTAACTAAAAACCAAAACTAACCAAGAATGATAAAAAAAAATGTCCTGTAGAAAAGTTTCATACTTTTCATCTATTATTTTTAAAACATAAAAAAATAATAAATAAACATCAGGAACTTAAGGAAAATGAAGAAGTAATCTTTTTTAAATGGGAGGCTCTGTATATTAGGTCACCATTTAAAATGTCTTTTAAAAAGCTTTATAAACGTACCACATTTTATATATCTATCTTTAACAGTTTTGGAAATATGGCCATTTAAAACTAGGTATAATTTTTATTACATCTACAACAGTCTCAGCTTAGTGCCGTAGGTAGGTATAATGGTCATATTTTAAAAACTTTATAGAATCAAGATAGATAAATCAAATGTGTTATTTTTGTAGAGCTGTTTAAAAGACCTTTTTCTATAGTGGCATAATATACGGGTGATTCATTTAAAAATTCAAAAAAAAATTTGTTACCTGAATGTTTTTCCTTGCGTTTTTGATGTTCGTTTGTTTTTTTTAGCTTAAAAGCTAATAAATAAAAAGTGTAACACTTTAATACAGGACGTTTGTTACTATCCTTCTTGATTAAAGTTAAATGTTGGGGGCAAGATATAAATAAAAACCATGTACACTAGTAAAATAATTCTGAAAACGTCAATATTTTTTGGAGATGTCTTATTTATTATAAAAGAGGTAAAATCGTTTTAATATACAGTGTGTCTATAAATGGACATACCTGTTATTTTTATTTATAACATTTTAAAAAAGTTGTCTTTATAAAATTTTTTACTTTGTCTAAAATGCTAGAAGCTATAAAAATATCGTCGTTTTATATACAAAGTAGTTGAAAATTGGGAAAATGTAATTTTTAAATTTAAAAAACATAAAAACTTATTTTTAAATTACCAAATAAAAACACAAAAAGTTATTAGAAGTGTATTATATTTTTTTCCTACCGGCTGTGGTAGGAAGTTTATTGGCTAGTATACCCTTACTGTAATATGTATATATATATATATATATATATATATATATATATATATATATATATATATATATATATATATATATATATATATTTTTAATCTGTGGATCGCTTTTGAAGACTAGGTCATCATCAGAACGACATTGTCAAAAACACAAAAAGCTATATACTTCTAGTCATTAGGTTTTAACTTAACAAATGTAAAATACAAAGTCATTTTACAAACAGTAAAAGTAACATTAAATAAACACATTTACGTACATTGAAAATAAAAACAATAATTTTTGTATTCTTTTATATTTTTTATTAAGTATTTAAAAATATATATATTTTTTGATAACTTTATATGTTTCAATATAATATTGGAGCAATTATTATAATGACTTTAAGCATTTTAGACAAAGAAGATATTTTTGGTGTTTTTTAATGACCGTGAATAATATTTGTAAATAAAAAGCACTGTAAATATAAATTACTAACACTTAATTCTTTCTTATTTAAAATTATGCAAAACAATAATATTGTTTTATGGAAAAGATTTATTAAAAAAGGGGGAACTCTACAATTTTAAACCAACAGAATAATTACAGTAAAATATTAAACTCTCACATATATTTACGACTAAAATGTACGGTCCCTTTTATAATATTTTGTTTGAAAATTTAATTTATAGATATATCTGGACATGCCGGACAGGATGATGGATATAAATATATACGATTAAAGCTGATTTGTTTTAGTAAACCTTTTTCATACAGCTGAGCACCTTTTATCTAAAACAGAATAAAAAAAAGGGTTCACATAATCAATTTAAATGGTTTATACAGAAAAATCTAAGGTAAATGAAAAATTACACAAAAGGGAGATATGTTGTTGAGAACGAACCCTTATATTATTATTCTTTTAAAGGGTATACAAGTATACAGTATATACAAGGTCCGGCACTAGGACCGAACTGTTTTGAAAAGACTGCCATGAAAATATTGTTTATTTAACAAACGTCAAATAGTAACAAAACTAAAGTTTACTGTTGGCGATTTTGTGTGGCAATTGGCCAAACAATCAACGGATATTTGCTAAAAAATCTTTTATCCTGACGATGTCCATTGTGCAAATTCAGAGAAACTTTCGACGTGAATTTAATTTGCAGTGCATGGTAAGGGTCCAACAAGACCGTGGAGATATCTGAAGCCTAAAGTGTTTTCTACTCGTCTCCAAACACTTCCTCAACTCAAAGAAAGAATTCGTGGAGAGATACATTCAATAAACACGAACGTAGATTTACTCACGCGTAATATGCGCTATTTGTACACCAATTTGCAGCAGTGCATTGAAGAAGGTGGTGGTCATCTTAAGAATGTGATTTTTGCAAAGTAAAAGTGTTTTAATTAATTTTCAGATTTATGTTTTTAGTTTTAGTAACAACGGGTCAAAATATATTTTTTGTACCTTAACAGTGGCCAATTAACACCATTCAATCCTATTGCTGGACCTTGAATTTGTATTTGTTCAGGTCGCGCAAATTTATCGCCCGCTATCATGAACCTTCCTAGCAGTATATAGTCGGATATATCTCTTTTTAAATATCGCCTATTGGTCATTAACTCTGTACGAACGACGCCTTATTACAGTTTACCACAGAAACAATGGTATTGTCTTAAAATTAATATAATCAAGCAAGGATATCTTTAAAATTTTGTGGTAACTTAACTTCTCTAATTTAGGTCCGAAATATGCGGTTTTTGAGGGTAACACTGCCACACAATCACACAAAAAAACTTTTAGCTCTAAAAGACAGACCATGGTTTCTTTTTGGGGGTCGCTGAATCCAAAACTAAGGTCAGTTTAAGCCCATTAGGTCATAGTCAAGGTTAATCACAGCTCTACAAAAAAAATTGAAGATCCGAACAACTAGTCAATTATTCACCTATTAAAAAATGGCGGTACTTTAAAAATTTCTTAATGGCTATATTTCCAAAACAAATAAAAACAGATAAAATTAATATGGTATTATCTTTAAGCTCTTTTAAAGATCTGTAAAACGGTAATTAAATATGCAGGGTACTTCATTAATAATTTAAGTAATTTTTGTTCTACCCTGTATATTATTGTTAGTATCACCACCAAAAGATATTTAAAACAGCTTTTTAGTAAAACTACATTATGTACATCTCACTTTATATATTTCGGAAATATGGCCATCCAAATAAGTTATTTAGGTGATAATGTACCGCCATTTAATAGCAGGTGAAGGTATTTACTTTATATTTAGGGATGATAAAGAACTATAATGATGTGCCACAAAACCCCCTTTCAATTTATTTTTTTCAAGATGGCGCCCATCCGCCATCTCGAGCGTTGCACCTATCATTTTCATGTCAAGAGGTAGTTTATATCCTTCCATTATTCGTACCCAAATTTTATAAGGAAAAAGTTAACGCTACAAAAGTAAGCAGGGGTGACCATTTATGTCCACACTCTATATATTTTCTTTTAAAAATGGCGGCCAGATAATAATTTTAAAGAAAATTATGTACTGCCATTATTTCTGATCTAATAAAAAATATATTTTTTTGCTAAGTAGGTTGTAAACATAGAAATATGACTTGTTTTTCTTTCACAGGTAGTGATGAATTTTTTTGGTTAGCACACCCAGAGAAAATAAAACATTTTAAAAACAAATTATTTATCTGCCATTTTCTTGCAACTAGAAGCATCTAAAAGTCTTGCATAAAATACCTAATTGTAAAAGAAAAAAAACAACTAGAAATAATTTTTGAAAAACGTAGATAATTTGACAAAATATAAGATTTGTCAACAAAATGTAATAAAATCCACAACAAAAAGAAATAAATAAAGGATTTTCTTTTTTACTTAAACTTGTTTTAATGGGCTATTAAAAAAAAATATATCTATTTGCCAATTTTAAAATAAAAATTGTCTTAACCTAATTGTCCCTGTTTAGACAAATATTATTTAGTATACCTAGTGACCACGAGATAACTAGCAAGCCTGTCATTTTATTGAGAAGAGTTATACGATTTTTAAATTTTTGTTAGATATACATATGTTTGAATTGGATGCAGATTTCTAATGCTTCAGATTTAATGTTTCACATCCGGTTAAACCAGAAGTACTTTTGCCATTGTTATTTTAAATAGTTCACTCTATATATTTAAAAAAAACAATTTAACAGGCAATTTTAAAAAAATACATGTATCACATGTTATGTTATCTTAATTAGTTTTTGGAAAAATGGCGTTCAAAAATGTCTTGTTAACCGCCATTTTTATGGATTTGTAAAAATGTAAATGGTGATATAAAAAGGGCAATAATATACCCATATTAAATAAGCTTAATATTCTATCACTGTAAAAATACAATTTCCGAATTTACCGAAAGTGCCACAGAAATTAACATTTGTAGTAAGAGCCTTAATAATTTAAATAAATACCACTATTGTAAGCCTTTAATTTAAGCCCATTTTTAAATATTTTTTGTTAAGTATATTATATCTTTTTATTAATATTAATAATAAAACGCTAGGCTGCCTCGAAAATAGAGAAGAAAATATATTTTTAACGTTTTACTATTAATAATTTAAAAACTACTAGGTTTAGAGATAGGATACAATTGACTAAAAACATTGAACAATAGGTGCTAAGTTTAAATTTAAGGCTAAAAATAGTAGTTCCCATTTGAGTTATTGAAGTTCTTTACTGCCGAATGTCAATTTCTGTGACATTTCCGGTAAAATAGGAAATTGTATTTTTACGATAATAGAACATAGCAATAGCCCTTTTCTACCATCATTTGTTTTTTAAGAAATCTTTTAAAAATGTCCGTCAACATGTACGTCATTTTCTAATTTGGATAGGTATAACATGTTGGTGCACTTATTTTCTTAAAATTTCCTGTAGAATTGATTTTTAGAAAAATATATAGGGTGTTACAATTAAATAGCAAGGTTAAAAGCACTTCCAATTAAACCGGATGTGGCATAAAATTTAAAACTTCAGAAATCTACATCTTGTCCAGCCATATATGAAAACCAAAACTTTAAAATTGCGTAAGGCTTCTCAAGAAAATAACAGGCCTGCTAGTAATTTCGTGGGCACGCAGTAAGTAGTTTGGTGTAGGTACTATGTTTCACTGCTTACATAAAAATCCTAGTTGCGCATCTGGTAACCAGAGTATAAAGTGATATATTTTTTTACAAATAGGAAGTTTGACTGAACGCGCAGTATGGCAAGTGCGACAATCTAATAAGTAAAAAAGGACATTTTTAAATAGCTTCCATTGGCTTGGTAAATGTTGCAATACTGTTGTACATTGTAGAAATTGATACAAAATACTAATAATTCAAAGTATTAAAGAAGTATATGAAATAGAAATAAAAAAATAATTTGAACTGTTAAAAAACTCCTTTTTCACCATTTTATTTTTTTTATTTTTTTTTTCTTATCTTTTTGACATCCCACGAAGGTCTATGCCTAAATACCAGAGTACCGTCGGTGTCGGGTTATTAGATATTTAACCCATCGTTCCCCTGTTCCGTCAACGTTGTCCAAGCACTAAAACATGCAGTTGCATTTTACAGCACCTTTTAGACAACGCGGTAGTGCCACCACGGTCATTATTTTTAAATAACTACTACCTAAATATGTCTCCCCCGCTGGGAATCGAACCGCCGACCTCTGGCTTCGAAGATCAAAGCTCTGTCCACTAGGCCACAGGGAGACAGTGTTATGCAGTGTATAAAAGTAAAGTAGTTTACCTTTGTAACGATAAAAAACGCACTGTTTTTAACGGTCGTAGAAAAAGGCATCGTTCGAACATAAAAAGAGCATTCCAAACTGGGCGTTATTTAAGATGTAAATATAGTCATGAAAGCCATATAAGTATATTATATTTAAATATTTACTTAAGTTTAAAAATTCAATACAGTCGTTCTGTTTATTTTTCCGTTTAACAATATACAACATACAATGTACCTTTTTTGTGGCACACCCTATTTATTAGCTAGTTTTAGTCTTAGATTTTCAACACTCTTTAATAAAATGAGTTTACTATGTGAATAATAAGGCTACCCATGGAATTAAACAAGGCTTTGCAATTTGTCATTCACACTAATAATTTACAATAAATTCAAAAGCATACACAAAGCTTTGTAACAATATATTATTATCGTTTTAAGGCTCGCCAGTACGACAGGCTGTTACACATAAATTTAACCGTTAAAACTTTTACAGAAATAAATTTTCAGCGTAAACGAGGGATAAGTTTACAAAAACAATATGTTTTGTTGAGGTTACAAAAACTTAGGTGACACACGTTCCAAATCTTTGAAAACGTTGTGGCAACTATCCAATTCAAATGCAGAAAAAATGACTATGATTTTTAATTTATTTTTACCATTAGCCAATAAGATAACATAAAAAAGGTAATAATAAAATACGTTTAATATTTTAGGTAAGTATTTATTTATATTTGAAAACAACAGCGAAAACGATTAACATATGATTTTTTTATTTACCAAATTATTGTTTAATTATTCTGTAAAATAATAACTTTTGTCGTGACGGAAAAAAATAACATTTTATCTCTGTTGGCAGGTACGAAAATGTTTAATAAAATAGATTTTTCCTAGACATACATAAATACATAGACGTAATTAAATGTATATTTTAAATTTTAGAATATTTTATTATATATAACTTACTTTTCCATGTCCAACCAGGCATTTTTTAACATCAGAATATTTTAAATAACTAATAAAAAATCAAATAATTTTACCTTAAATTCGTCAAATTACAAAATTACCCTTACAGATATTTAATAATTTCTTTTAAATTTTCATTGTAACACAGAGTCTAATTTCTTCGCTTCGCATCAAGAGATAACACAACCTCAAGCTAGAATCTAAAGCTTTTTTTCCTTGTATATTAAATAATTATTTATCTAAAATATTAAAAATAAAAGAGGTCTACAGGTATACTTTATGGTAATCTTAAGTTCATCCGAAAACTGCACTTTTTTAAATTTAATATAAGGTTTTATGCTTGCTTTTTTAAATTATTGTTTTGTTTAAGTTTTTTGCCTTGGGTTTGTTATTTTTTTTTTAACCAATGTCAATCAACGACAATTTCGTCAAAAGAAAGAATATGATATTTTGGAGTGTATCAATATATGATTTGTTTTTCATTAAATTATGCCCGATAAAACCTAAAAGTAATAAACATATTTTTTTGTTACATTTTATTTAATTTTTAGTATTTACTTTTATTATAACTTTTACAAAAATATGGTAATAAATAACAACTTAACCAACAAGGGAAAATATGATAAATTGGAATGCTTTGTATGAATAATTCTACCAATATGTATGTCTGACATATTTACATTTTCCCATTATGTCTAGTGGTAAAATATTTTATAATATTTGATTTTTGATATAGGTAGAAATATCTTAGAGCAAAATATATGGGGTCAAAATATTGCTGTTTAAAAAAGTTCAAAATGTAATGGGAGATAGAGGAGTTAAGCAAAACCAGTGTTAGGCTGGGGACAATTTGGCACACCGGGAAAAAAGTTTAAAATTGCCCCTTGGAATATTTTTATTCTTTAAGTCCCAAAAATGAAAATATTTACAATTTTCAGTTGTTGCGGATTCTGCATAAAGTGCCGGCAAAATTACGTTTTAAATGTTTCTTTTTTTTTTTTTTTTCGCCCTTTCGGGGTCATCCCACCTAGGTCCGACGACCGTCCCCCTAGGTGGTGCACTGCAGCCTAAAGGCTTATTGTACCTTGACCCCTACTCCTTTCCATTCACACACCATTCATTCCATAACTTGGATGGTTGCTGCTCGGTCCGTTCGTTCACCCTCGAGCAGAACACCGCGTGCCGTTGCCCAAAACCGACAACGCCGGTCACCCATCCAAGTTATGGGCGCGCACTTCACTGCTTAACTCCGGAGATCGATGCCGCCGATACAACCGGAGCAGCCACAAGCGCGCCTTACTTTAAATGTTTCTTAAAAATAATGTTAATTTTATGGCCAGCAATGAACTAAAACCTTTGATAATACTACTTTTAAAATCTATTTGGGGGGTTTGTTTTGACAAGTCTACCATGAATTCTTATGTTTTATGTGTCGAACGAAGTTTACCATAATTTTTCACATAAAATTTTGACATTTAAAGGTTTTGTCCAATAATTTTTCGCATATTGGTTTTGTGAAAAGCGATGTTTGTGCCAATATTAAATTCAGCACTAATATGGTAAAAGATAAATGACAAAGTTTAGAAAAAATGGGCCAGCAATGAACTAAAACCTTTGATAATACCACTTTTAAAACCTATTTGGGAAGGGTTTGTTTTGACAAGTCTACCATGAATATATATGTTTTATGTGTCGAACGAAGTTTACCACAATGATTCACATGAAATTTTTAAAAATTGTTCCAAAAATGATAAGGTGTTACAGTAACTAAGGCTCAATATCAGACCAAAAGGGTTTTGTTACTGTAACCCTTACCATTTTTGGCACAATGTTTAAAAATTGCATGAGTTCGCTCAGTCCCACACCCGAAACATGACAAATGTGACAGCCTGGATTAAACCGGTTGCTTAGTCTAACAGTCGAAACATTTAACATTGACACACTGACAGGCTGAATTAAAGCGCCGCTCTCATAT
>JACEGR010003643.1:0-101090 GCA_014170235.1 Listronotus bonariensis | reverse complement strand
CATGTTTATAAATAATTAAATAAATCTTTGATTATGTATGTTTGTTTATGTATTTATAAAGTTATTACACTCGTTAACGTGATTTTGGTACAAGTAAACTGGTATGCACTTGAAACCCACTTACACTTAATAAACAATCATAAAAGTTTATGTTTAATCACCGTCAGGTATAACAAGAGATTGTAAAGAAATGTGTTAATTAAAATATATATTTACAAAAATTAATAGTTTTGGTTAGCCAAAAGAAGGCAACAATTTTTAACTACCATCCAAAAAATTTTTTTTTAATGTTCTACTGGTTCTTTAAGTTTTCCGTTTAAATAACATGAAAAACCGGGTTAATACCACAAGCTGTAAAAATTATTTTAATTGAAAACGAATCTTATTAAACAATAAATTTGGTACAAACAAAAAGTTCTTTTTGCTCAAATTTGTATTTTTAATATTTTTTTTCGGTGCCGCGGTGGTTTGAATTTAACATTCTTGTTTTTTTCGCAGTTTTTTGCGACTATCCTTATCGACTTTTGCATATCATCAATGACAACAAAATTACAGGCTCTCAAATATTAACTTGTTCATCGTATTACGAATGTTAAAAAAAAATAAGAAAGAAAATGGAAAAATATAAGTAATAAGAGCCTTTAGCCTTGTAGTAATTACCAATACAAAAAGTTAAACACCTCAAAATTAAAACTTTGAGCTGCGCTTTTAACGGAAGCTTCGTTCGGGCATCTTCTGAGATATATTTTTAATTCTTTTTGGCACACTTGGGTGTACTACATGAATTACAATACCAAGAACGTGGAGTCCCGTTGATTTTTGTTAAGAACATACATTCAAAAGTAAACACAAAAATTTAAATAAATGGGCTAAAAAGTGTTATGGTTGTGTTTATGTTGGAGCGGTTTCGGTCGAGTAGCGGGTAACCAATTCGTGACCAAATGTTACAGCATAACGGCGGTGGTAAACGGGGCGCAAGGCCTTCACTAAAGTTTTTAAGGTAAATGGGGCGCAGGGATCTTGGGGTCAATAAAATCGTAAAGGTAAACGGGGCGCAAATGTTTTCTTTAAAGTAAAGGTATCGAAATAAAATGTTGGTCTATTTTTGGACTTTTTCCCACTATTAAAATCTTGAGCGGAAATCTTTTCGCACATCTATTCACTATTACAATGAGAACTGAACTGATTAAGTGGTATACAAATTATTAGTGTCAATTATAGGAATTCTTACCTGCCCTGACCCACACCTTTTCTCGGGAAGGGCTGGCGCCCTATTTACCTATGATATAAACGTAACCTTACAGGCGTGCTGGTAAAAGAGATATTTTCGCGCCCCGTTTACCTCCGTCCCAGCATAAAACGACCTCCAAATGTTAATGTTAAGGTGCTAAGTATATGTATGTAGCTATTAGTGACCTTGAATTTTAAAATTCTTATATTTATTCCAGTATCTTTGACCAAACATAATTTACTTATGACCAATTCTCTTATTATTACTAGCTTTCAGAACTGGTTTTTTAAATCTAAAATTTTTCATTTTTGGCCGCTTACAAAATTTTTTGTACTAAATGTCTTTATGTAATACAGAACTTCTTTAATCTTTAAATTGCATTCTCTTTGAATAACTTATGTATAATTAATTTAAGGTGCTAAACATTTTTCGATGAACTTGATATTTTAAACAGTCTGTAAAAGTTGGTACATGGATGACCAATTCGTCACACTTAGTGACCATTTATGACCAGTTAGAAGCTGTTTTTCGAATCTTAAGTTTTACATTTTGGGCCGCTAAATAAATGGGAGTATAACAGCCGTTAAAACTGACACATACGATTTGACGTTGAGAAATATTAGTACAATTTTTTTTCACGAATGTTTTAATAATCGGTAACATAAAGTTAAAGTACTCCATTTTAATACACTACACAAAATGTCGAAAAAATACTTTTATTAACACTTTCATTCTTACTAGAGTTAGTTATTTAAATTTAAATGTAACAGCAAACGTGACATCCACTGAACTGAAAGTCGGGTTACCTTTGATTAAACCATTATTTATTTTAGTTCATGTATCATTCTATTTAAAATTTATCAGTTTTGGAATAAATTTATTAGGAAATTATCGCAAAATTAATAGTAATAATGAAGACTCAGATGTTCAAAGAGAATTTATACTGGTTTGGTATTAATTTAAAAAAAAGTAAGTACATAAAATTTTCTAAATATTTTTAAATACTTAGGTGCATAGTTATAAAAGAGTAGTTGTGTCATAAAAACGACGTAATTTTTTGTTGCCTGCAATGGCCGTGCTACAAAAAATTGATTTAATTTATATGTATAAACTAATAATATATTTATAAAATGCTGATTTAGGAAACTTTATACGGTCGTAGAAAAAATATAGTATGCAACACTTGGATAAGGTGATTTTTTTTAACTCATGGAAATACCGGAGTCGCCTAACGACTCGTGCTACTGAACTTCCCATTTGTAAAACAAATATCACTTTATGAATTTGTTACATAAATTACAATACACATAGAACAAATATTGTTCCTAATGATGGGTTTAGATTAGATTAGATTAGATTAGATTGGGAGGTGGATTGCATATCCTCTAGCACTGCAACCTGCTCAGGTTTATTGTGTGTCCTCCGTCCATAGGTTAGAGCACGCTATCCAAGCCGGTCTGTTTAATCAGACTCCACAAGCTTGAAACTGGCCCCTTGGTATATTTTGCCGCTTTAGGTTTTTCTTCACCCAGCCTTGCAAACCGCAGACGACAAAGGGCTTCGCAGTAGCACCATACGTGTTCTGCGGTTTCTTCCTCCTCCTGGCAGAACCTACATAGGTTTTCTTCTGCCAGGCCCATAGTTTCCAGGTGTTTATTCAGTCTGCAATGACCTGTCAGTTGACCCACTATTATTCTTACTGCCTTCCGGTTATAATTCAGAAGGTCTTTTGTAAATTCTGGCGAGTAAGCCTTGATGAACACTTTCGCCTGACGCTGTCCTGGTGTTCTCATCCACCAGTCCTGTGATTCCCTCATAATCCATGATCTAATGGATGACCTTACCTGGCATGATGGAATACCACAGTAGGGCTGGGGACCTACCATTGTCCTGCCAGCCCCCTCCTTTGCCAATTTATCAGCTTCTTCATTGCCTTCGTGGCCTTCGTGTCCTGGTACCCAGGCAATGGTTAGCTTGTTGGACGCACCCACCTCTTCCAGGGCAATTACGCAGTCCCGCACCAGCTTGGAGCTGATTTTGCATGAACTGAGTGCCCTGATGGCTGCCTGGCTGTCCGAATAGATTACTATGGTTTTATCCTCATAGCTCCTTCTGATGATTTCCCTAGCACATTGTTCTATGGCTACAATTTCGGCCTGGAACACAGTAGGGTATTGTCCGAGACCCAAGTTTATTTTCGTCCTTGGTTTGTCCCCATATATACCTGCTCCAACTCCTTGGTCTGTTTTGGAGCCGTCTGTATACCAGATTAGGTCGGCTTTAATGGGAGGCCCTGCCACCCAGTCCTTTCTGTCTGGTATTAAAGTTTGAAAACCTTTGTTTAGCCAGTAGCTTGGTACCATTTTGTCTGAAGGCATCTCACACACTGAGTTGACTTCTTGGTCCTCCTTGAATCTCCATTGTATGGCCCTTTCCTGTCTTATGATAGGACTCTGGCCTTGTTTGAGACGGTATTGTACCGCTTTCACTTTACCCTGTATGTAGATGTGAAGTGGCGGTAGATTGAGCAGCACTTCCAGTGCTGCAGTAGGGGTTGATTTCATGGCCCCCGTAATACATAGACAAGCGAGTCTCTGTATACTTTGTAATTGCCTTATTGCCGTCTTTTGTAGCGTCTTTGCACCCCAGGCAATTGACCCGTAGGTTATCATTGGTCTGACGACCATTTTGTATAACCAAAGGTTCATCTTCGGACTGAGTCCCCAATTCTTTCCGCAAAGTCTTCGGCATCTACCCAGGGTAGTTCTTGCCTTCTGAGTGACTTTGCTTAAGTGTGGTCCCCAGGTTAGTTTTGGTCAAAGATGACTCCTAGATATTTAACCTCTTTTGAAAAGGGGATTTCCACTCCGTTGAGCCTGGAAGGTCTTAGTCCTTCAAGCGCTCTTCTTTTTGTGAAAGGGACTGTTATTGTTTTATGAGGGTTGACTGAGAGTCCCTCCTGTTTGCACCATTTGTCAACGATGTCTACGGCGTTCTGCATTCTGCCTGATATGTGCTCTAGGTGACCCCATTGACTACAATGACGAGGTCATCAGCATAACCCAGGCAGTTGTACCTTTCACCAGTCAATTTGTCGAGAAGTTCATCTACCAGGACTGCCCAATATAATGGCGATAGAACGCCTCCTTGTGGACAGCCCCTCCCACTTTAGCCTCCATTGTTACTGTGCCTAAGGTGGATCTTATGACCCTGTTTCTCAGGCTGGCTTCGATCCAGTTGCAGATCGTGTCGGGGATTCCTTTTTTCCTTAGCGCGTTCATTAGTGAGAAAGTTGGTACGTTGTTGAACGCGCCTTCTATATCCAAGAATGTTGCCAACGCCACCTCTTTGTCGTCAATCGACTTTGCCAGGAGTCTGTTTAGATCGTCTAGTGCTAGATCCACAGACATTCCTGGTTGGTATGCGTATTGGCGCTTGTTCAGAGGATTCCTATGAAGGGTGCTTCCTCTGATGTATCTATCCACTATTTTTTCCAATGCTTTCAGCAGGAATGAGGATAGACTGATTGGTCTGTATGACTTAGGCGTCCTTTCTAGGGATTTGCCTACCTTGGGTAGGTAGATCACCCTTGCCTTCTGCCATAATTTGGGTATGTAGCCCCAGGCTACACATGCTCTGAAGATTGTGCATAAGTGTGGCATTAGGATGTCCTGCCCTTTTTGCAACAACACTGGAAAGATTCCATCCAGGCCTGGCGATTTGAACGGCTGGAATTCGCCTAAGGCCCATCTGATGGAATTGTAGCTTACCACCTCAGCTGCTTTTTTCCAATCCACTTTCTTCGGGCGTTTTGGCCTATCAGTGGGTTGGGTTAGCCTTGTTGAGTTGGTGATTATTAACGAGCCCGGGAAATGTGTGCTTATTAGCAGCTCCAGGCTCTCCTCCGTTGTGCTCACGTATGAGCCATCTGACCTCTTTAGCATGCCGGGTTCTTGATCAGAACCCTCTTTTGCCATGATTCTGTGCACTCTAG
Organism: Listronotus bonariensis; assembly: GCA_014170235.1. Lineage (NCBI taxonomy): Eukaryota > Metazoa > Arthropoda > Insecta > Coleoptera > Curculionidae > Listronotus > Listronotus bonariensis. Next base: position 95,865 of record JACEGR010003643.1, on the reverse strand, counting down.
CGCACACGGGAGTTTCTGAAATCTCCTCGCAGAATTGTTCCCAGGACTTCCTTTTTGCCCTGCGAATCTCTTTGTTGTACTGCGTGAGTTTCGCTTTGTACGAGTTCAATCATGGTTGACTTTGGCCTTGTTAAATAGCCTTCTCACCTCGGCCCTAAGGTCCTGGAGGTGATTATTCCACCATGCTGTCTTTCTTTTAGTTGTCTTACCGTTTCTGGACAGTTTGCCTCGTAAGCCGCCTGAATGGCCTCGCTTATTTGTTCTACTGCCAGATCAAGATCTCTCACTGTGACTATTTTAGCTATTCCGCCCCCAAGCGACTCCTTGAGTGTTGCTTCAAAGCCATCCCAATTTGTCCTCCTGGGGTTGCGGAATTTGCTTACCGTCAGTTGTGAGGTTTTTATGTCATACCTTATGTGGCGATGATCCGAGCACGATGGCTCTTCGGAAACATGCCAATTAGTTATTTCATCGCTTACATTGTGGCTACAGATTGTGAGGTCAAGGACCTCACGCCTGAGTTAATGTAACGAAAGTTGTTTCGGAGCCTATGTTGGCTATATCTAACCCTTCACTTAAAATGAATTCTAAAAGAGACTCACCTCTGTTATTAACATTGGTGCTTCCCCAGATTGTGTGATGGGCGTTCATGTCACCTCCTATCACCAGTTTCAATCCTCTTCCCCTACAGTGGGCCACTATGTCCCCCAAAAGATGTGGAGGACAGGTCCTCTCTTCGCCAGGGAAGTAGGCACAGCAAATCACCCAGGTCTCGGTGCCTCCATCTGCTGTTGTGGCTGTGGTCTTTGCTGTAACAAAATCGCCGGAGCAAAGCTCCGGAATTAGTGTACAATTTAAGCGTTTACTATTATAAATGATGCAGGCCCTGGGATTCGGGGCCTCTGCATCGTACAATAGCTTACCTCCACTTGAGCTGAGCCCTCTAATGGTTCCTTTGTTCAGCCATGGTTCTTGGATTAGGGCCATATCCAGGCCTTCTTTTTGGAATCTCCTACCAATTATGGCAGAAGCCGCCTTTGCATGGTGGAGATTCGCCTGGAGCACCTTTATTAGCTCCATCTTTAGGATGAGGTTGGGCTGGGGGAGCGGCTCCTTAAAGATCCTCCTCCATCCTGGCTGTGTCCTTTTGCTGGGTGGCCTGTGGCCTTTTCAGCGGACTGACGCCACTTTGGATAAGAGGCTCCTCGGAGCCGCCCTCCCGTTCCACCTCGGTTTCTTTTACTTCTTCGGCCTCAGTGGCTTTTGAAGTTCCCGGTTTATCCGGGAGGTCTTGGCCTTTGGCTTCGGGCCTTTTGGCCTGCTTGAGCCTAAACTTTAGCCTTCCGAAGTTGTAATATGGACTCATGTCCATTTTCTGGAGGGTTTCCAGAGACAGTTTGTCCATAGAGAAGGTCCACACCTGGCCCTTGTCCGTTGGTGTGGCCCCCAGGACTTCCACAACTTGGTGTTAAGACCTTTGTTGCTTATTGATAGTCTCTTAAGGACTCTTTCAACAGGCAACCGGCTACCTTTGTCATCTGGGACAAACACCGTGCAAGTTACAGGTTTTGGGATGTCCTCACCTGTAAGTGCTTTCAGGACCGCTCCCTCCCAGGGCTTTAAAGTTGGTGCTACATTTGCTAGCCATTCTGCGCTGGTCTTGTCCGCGCACGTGACTAGAAAATGTCCTGGCCTATGGTTGCACTTTTCAAAGCGCACCTGAGGGCCTTCATCCGGAATTCCTTCGTAGGCTTCCGTAACCGCTGCTTGGACTTGTTCTATCCTCTCGGTTGACATCTGGACCTCTGGATAGCCTTCCAGTACGATGGCAACCTTTTCGCAGCTAGCAGCTTCCTTGTAGGACTTTGGCTGCTGTCCACTTGTCGTTTTTGTACCAGCCACCCCTCTTGGCTTTTTGCTATGGGGCCTCTGTGGGGTGCTGTCCTCAGACCTTGGTCTCTTTTTGGGTTTGTCTTTGCCTGACGTGGCACTTATAAAATTGGCCTTAATTACGGCTCTTTTGGCTTCGACCTGGCTCTCGCCTTTGTCGATCCGTTCTTGCACTCTAGCTTTAGATTTACCGGAAATACTGGCCGATAGGACCTCCTCTTCCGTCATGTTGTCTATTTCCTCTAGGGATTTAGCTCTAAAGTTAGGCCTAGCCTGGACGTGGCTTTTGCCTTTACCTTTATCGGTTTTTTGTGTACTACTCATAATGTTCCCACGAGTAGCGGAGGAATTACTTGTCAATCCACGCCAGTGCCCCGCTTGACATGGATAAGGCTGCATACAGGGGGTGTCGCCCGGTGCCCCGGGGAACGTTAAAGACCGCATGTAACCCTGCGGCCATACAAGCCCTCGGCACGTTGACCATCCACCTTAGCTTTGGGTTGTGTGAGCTGTGTGTAATATGTGTGAAAACCGGCTCACTCTCTCATCAAAAGTGAGCAGGTGTGTTGTGTGAGTTCGTGTGGGTGTGCTCCCTCCTCCTTGGCTGGGCTTGGGACCAGCTAAAGTCCGTAACAATCATCCACCGCTCTGCCCTGTGGAGGCTTAGCCGTGGGCGATCTCCGCACGGACCTTAGGCGGAGTTATGATGGGTTTACATCTGACATTTATTGCATGATATTTATGACAGACAGAAATTCTGGCTAATGTTATCAAAAAGAAATTTCTATCGGACATAAATTTTTGACCACAACCACTTGACGATGGCTGAATTCATTACGTTGAAAAGCTAAAAACCAAAAATAAAATAGAATAAAGTAAACTTTAGACCAGAATTTACTTATTAGAAAATTAACCATAACTTGAATTTAATTTTAACTTCATATACTGATTTATATAAGTTTTGTGGTTAAAAAAATCCTACCATTAGGAAATGAAAAGTTGATATACTGGGTGTTCCAACTCTATTTATACACGAAATAACTTCGCCCCCGTAAAGGACACAAAAATAAACCTTAAATCAAAAATGTTTACTTAAACACACTTTTTTACCTACAGTACTATTTAAAATACAAGGTGTCTCAAAAACAGAATTTTCATTGTCCAGTAGGTTTTTTTTAATGAGACACCATATACGTCAATTATTACTAGGTTTTTAGATATCAACAGCATATCAAAGTACTCATTTATTGTAAAAATATGTTAAGAAACATCGTAAAATAATTTTGTTATTGTCAAAGCAAAAAATAATATGGTAATATATAATAAATTACCATTCTAAGAACTACTTACATGTAAGTCAGCTTTTTGGTTTAATTTAAACACATATTTACTTCATTGCACTCAAAAATGCAATATGTCAATTATGGCTGGTTTTTAGGTTAATTAAGTAAATATGTATTATTTACCTTAAATACACTTAACAACTGACTAACCTATTAGTAGTTCTTACAATGAAAGGTTATAAAATACAAAAACCTAAATATTATTTTACTTCTTTATTTTTAATCATTTTTAAGTATAAGCAGCATACTGTTGATATCTTAAAAACCAGTAATAATTGACGTAAAATGTGCTTTAAATTTTTTAGGTATAATTTAATACAGAGTTAAAATTTAGTAAAATATACAGGGTCTTTTTCCAAAAAAACCTACTTGGCTATAAAAATATATAAAATTTTGTTTTTAAGGCACCTCGTATATTAACTGGTACTATCAATAAAAAAATAGTGTATCCAAATAACACTTCTTATTTTAGTTTTCTTTTGTATCTTGTACGGGGGCTAAGTTATATTGTGTGGATATAAATAGAGTTGGAACACCCTGTATAAAAAAACACGCTTTTTAGTTGTTTTATACATTTTTTATTAAACCAAGGTTTTTAGTATTGCTAATTAAAAAAGTTAAATAACTTTTACAAGTGCATAAAACCTGCCTAAACACATGTTACAAATGCGGTTAAAGTGTAACAGCACTTCAAATAACTAATAAAGAACAATTTATGCGGTAAATGTTCACCTCTACATTTTCCTTTACGGCCATTCAGTTGTAAGAGTAATAAATCTTTTTCTCGAAGAAGTTGAATAGGGCCGATGAAGCTGGCGCAGCGTGTTTTCACCAGTGGTAGATCATATACTTGCACATGTGTGTATAATACGCAGAGTTGGGTAGTATTCGAAAACTCGGTCAGAGCACATTAACCAAGAGAGCAAAACCACTTCGCGTCGGCGTCTTTGATCTTTCGTGGTAAATTTTGGTGACCTTGCGCCATTTTGCTGGCCCCAAAGTATATTAGAACGGACTGGCCCACTATGAAACAGCATGGTTGGATAAAGTAAAAATTTAAAAATTAAATTATGATTTTTTTTTAATATCGGAATAAATATTTTAGTATGTTTCGAATGTTGGACTATTTCTTTGTTGAATTGTTGAATGATAAAAGGATACAATGGAATTAAAAATTCTATAGAATATTATTACATCAGATAATATAAATTTTTTGTGAATTAATAGGCCTAAATATTTAAAACACTCCTAAAATTATCAAATCCAAATTGTAAGAGGTGAGGGGCATAAAGTGGCAAAACCAGGATTTTTCCTCGGGAAGGGGGCTGACATATTAAATTTTGTTAAAAAGGTAAAAAAAATAAATTAGAACATTGTCTAAATAAAGAATTTTTGAACTCTCCAGCAAAATAAATCTTGGGGAGGGTTGCAGCTCAGCATCCCTCCCTTCCCCTAGGGGCGGTCATATTAACTTTCCGAGGGGGGCATATCAACATTAAATGCCCATATTGGCAATTAGGGGTGTAATTAGTAAAATTCCTAATTTAATGCTTGCGCCACTGGGGGTATCAACTTTTATTATGTTAGGGCGTTGGTCTTATATATTTGGTCACAATAAAATAAAAACAACTTTGTATATATCAGCAAAAGGATGATTGTTTTTAAAAAAACTTAAATTTTAAGTTTGTTATTGTTGAAAACGCGTTTGGGTTGCGATTATTTTAGCTTTGTTACTATGTGTTTTTACAAATAGAGGGTGGCCATTTGAAAACGAAACAGAGCTAATTTTGGGCACTCCACTTTGTTGAAAAAAAAACGCTCGGACATGTCGTTCTTTTATTTTAAGGAAAAACATTGTTTACCCACTTTCACCCCTATGAACTGCAATCCTCTAACAGGGGTGAGACTTACCCCCAAGTTTTAAATGAAACGATGGATCGAGTGAAACATTATTTTAAAGGTTTTTCGACCCTGATTACAAATGTCAAGTTTAAAGTATTTGCTATATTGTTTCCGTAAATATGGCAGCTTGTCAAAATTTTGATTTTTTTCTTTTTAATTCATAATAATTAAATTACCTGTAAGAGCTAGCTATATACCAAGGGTATATGAAAAGGGTTAAACTATCTTCAAAATAGGATATCAATTAGTCTTTCTGGCGAGGGTACGTGTAATTCATTTTTTAATTTTAGTGGTGAATCACACCCTCGCTCGCCAGAAACATTAATTATTAATATCTTATTTTAAAGATCATCTAACCTCTATCTTACCCCCTTACTTGAAAGTAGCTTGCTCTTACAGGTAATTTAATAAAAAAATAAAAATCAAAATTTTGATCAGCTCTCATATCAACGGAATCTATAGCCGAGATTTCAAATTTGGCAGTTGTAATCAAAGTCCAAAGACCTTTAAAATAAGATATCACTCCACCTCTGTTTCCATTTAAGATTTTGGGGATATCTCACCCATGCTAGAGGGTTGCAGTACAGAGGATAAAAGTTGTAAAAAATGTTGCTCCCTAAAATCAAAAATTGACTTGTGCCAACGTTTGACCTTAAATGACCGGAATGCTTCAAATTAGCTCCGTTTCGTTTTCAAATAGAAACCCTATATATTCATTTTTATTTTGTTTTTTAATTTAATTTTGTTTGCATCACATTTTTTACAATAGGTGTTACGTCCACAATTTTGTAGGTGCATTTTATTTTATTTTATTTATTCTCTTTTTTTTATTTTTCCCCTAAAATGGTTAAGGTAATATTTATAAAGGAAATATTAATATATTTTTACTAAATAATCCACACACATATCGCAAATAATCCAAAAACAAAAGTTTACATATAACGTACGATAAACGACTGTGCAATTGAAGTTTGAAAAGACACTTATAAAGCAGGTACGGCCGGTTCTACCTGTACTAAAATGCCCCGCCCACAATCAAACTTGGACTTTAGGTAAATAGGTCCTTCGAATTCAAAGAAACAATTGGTAAATGCCGTTACTAATTATGTTTTATGTGTACCAATATTTTAAGACCACTATAATTAAAAAAATAGTTTGGAATATTTTTGCATAGGTTACTTCAAATGTATATAGATTAAAATCCACCCCTGATTACTTTTGGGGTTTTAAACATGGCGGCCTGTCTGCGCAGGATAATCTGACCACACTCTTCCCGCCAAGCGAAGTGGTTTTGCTCTCCTTGGTTTATTCTGCTCTGACTCGGTATTCTGAATCCTATTTAGAATACATTGGGCTGGTATTCCAATGGTATTCAAATACATCTGCGTGTATAATAAATGTGTGAATACCAAATACGGTATTCGACGAAATACCTTTTCTGGATTTTGTATTGTAAATACTGTTTTTGAATGTATTCGAATACAGGTTTTGAGTATTCGAATACCAGAATTAAAGCATTCGAATACCGAATTCCCAGTATTCAAACTAAAGTGATTTAAGGTATTCTTTTTTATTTTTAAAATATTTAAAAAACAAAAATTACTTTAAAAACATATCGTCGACTTAGTAAGATAAGCGCGTTAGTCCACTTTTATACAAAAATAGGATTTTGTGGGAAAATGCCTATCAAAAAAAAAAAAAAATTATTAGAAAGCAATATAATATATAATTTTACAATTAATAATTCATAATACTCCTAAAATTATCTATTTATCACATAGACCATTTTAGTTAAAAATTTAATTATTTGCAGTAGGCATTTAGTTTTTACCTTCTTCTGTAAAATTACCCCAAACAGAGTTAGGAGATTTTCTTACTAAGTCCTTTTTGAACTATTTACACGCCAGAAAATGCTGAAAACCCTTGCTTGGCTGGATAATAAAGAAATATAGTAAATCTTTTATTTTATCTTTTTTTTTCTGGTACAATTTATCCTAAAATAAATTTAAAATTTAAAAAACTTTTTTTTATTACCATAATCATAATAAAATTTGATTTTCCAATAGTGTAATAGAAGGACATAAAAATAATTTAAAAATCTAAATTGTGGAGGCGTCTCGAGCTTTTAATATACAAAAAAATCAAAAAATCTTGAACTCTAGGTTAAAGAAAAATTATTTTTAAAACAAAAAAATATCTTGAACTCTCTTTTACGTCCCTATGTGTACTAAACGTATTTATATTTTAATAAATATAAATTCAATAAATAAATTATTAATAAATATGGTTATAACGGTATTGTGAATACAGTGCAAGCGCTATTAATTCAAAAAATATAAGTTATAACCTATGACCCAACGTTCTATAAGATTTTTACAAAAAATATTTTTTTCTCCACATCGTTTTATATTTTGACCGTCAAATACACTGTATCCAAGGATGGACTTAACAATACCTGAAAAAACATCATTTTTAATATTTAAAAAAAAGTTATCTTCATAAAATTGTTTGTTTTGTTTGAAATAGTAAACGCTATAATAAAATTTGTCGTAGGATATAAAGGGTGGTTTAAAATCGCTGAATTTATTACTTTTAAAAATAAAAAATCCGAAAAACATATTTTTGAAACTACCAAATTAAAAGCGCAAAAAAGTTATTTAAAAGTGCATAATAAATTGTTTTGCTTATGGTTATAAGTCCTTGTAAAAATTCAGGTTAATGTTAGAATGTTTTTTCTTCGATTAGGTAAACAAAAAAAAAAGAGTAAAAGCGTAGAAAACAATACACAGGAAGATTCAAAATTACGCAGGGACGTATTAACACTTTGAGGCGCCCTAGGCTAGAATTCCCGGAGCGCCTATTTTCCAAAAAAAGGTCCTTTCCTCCGTAGAGCCTATTTTGAGTGCCAGGCGCCTTACTTCACCACCCGAAATAAAATTTGAAGACCAAAAAAAAGGTCATTCCCTTCTTTTCACGTCTATTTGGCCTATTTCATTCCAAAGCACCTTATTCACAGAGAAATTAGTCACCAAAAATCCCCACTCGACCTAAACTTTTTAAAACTCCCTGGCTTTCGCCTATTACCCCCTGTCTGGCGCCTATTTTTATGGCGCCCTAAGCCGTAGCCTAGTCAGCCTAATGGATAATGCGGCCCTGAAACTACGAAAATTTTATTTGAAAATTTTTAAAAAACATTTATTTTAGTTTTCACCTATTTTTCCTAAGTAATAACAAGCGATGAGAAAAAATGTATAGGATTTATTTTGGTTTTCACCTTATTTTTCTAAGTAGATAATGATAAACGATTACAAAAAAATGTATAAGACTTTTAAAATTACTTTTTATATGCTTTTTAGTTTAGCAATTTTAAAAATATATTTTTGCAATTTTTCTCGTTTTCACAATATTATTTTCTCGATTTTCAAGCACTCTGAATATATTAGGGCAATTTTTATTATAGTTTATAGCATTTCAGACCAAGCAAACAATTTCTAAGACAAATAATTTTATTTTAAATATTAAAAAAATATACAGGTATAGTTAAGTCCTTCCGTGGACACACTGTATACAAAATTAAAAACACATGTACTAATAATAGACATATCTTCACTTTCTACCGCCATACTGATATAAACTCGCCCTAAATAATTTTGGCATGACTTGCAAAAATACACCATTGGCGGTAGCATTCAACCCCGGGTGCCATTTCTGTGCTCAAACTGAAAATTCCAGCCGTCGAGCCCTATTCGGTTGCTCGTCAACCGTCAACCTTCCGGATCAGTTCACTTCGACCCGAGTGACATGCAAATAGAAACAACGGAGCATTCATTCGTCTCATTAAATACTTTACTCGTTTTACTGATGTCAAGAACTCCTCACTTTAAAATTCTTTCGTAATTGATGAGTTTTCAAACTTCCTATATTGGATTTTTTCATCCTTGGGACTTTACACAACACCTAAAATTACTTTTTATGTCTTGTCTCATGGGGTAAATTACTTGCATAGTTTTGACGCTTTATTTTTAAATTTAAGACATTTGTTGTATTTTCTGGATACACTACATCTTTTGGACACACCTAAAATAATTTTTATAAGTTCTTTTGTTTATTTGGTAGGTATGTTGCAAGAATATACAGGATATTCAGACTACTCGTCCCTTTTATCGTGCAAAATAAACGAACATATTCCCAGACAGCACTCAACCTCCCTGGGAAAGTCTAAGGTCATCCCTCTTAGGGGGATTATCCAATGCCCCTCCAAGTGGGACTTTTATAGGCTACCATAAGCCAGCCTTTTGAGATATTCTTAAAAATTCCTTTAGAAACCGTTTTAGGCTACCATGTTTCTTTTTAACAGGTTTATTTCCCCTATAAATATTCTTAGGGGATCCAATATTTTCATTCTACAGACATCCTTAGGTGATTCAATATAAGATATTTCACATAAGGATAACTTAAATATGGCATTGTGATATCCTTGAGAGACCGGAAACGAGATATTCTATATTGGAATACATATGGATGCCCAGTGACTTTCCAACCAGGATTTCCAGTAGATTTCCTCCTAAAGAGATCCTAACGTTACCAAAAAATTGCCTAAGGATATCCACTCAGGATATTCTAAAGTTAGGACATAAGGATCCATTTAGGATATCCTATGGCTGTCTGGTGCTGTGTGGGTTATAAAATCTAAATGGCGATTTTTATAAAACTGTTAGAGACAGCCATAATCAATAAAGTTACTCATTCTACTGATCTCAAGAACTTCAAAATTCTTTCCTAATTGATGAGTTTTTAAACTTGCTATATTGGATTTTTCATCCTTGAGACATTTTAATGATTATAAACTGTAGGAAAAAACTAAACAAAACCTTTCATGTCTTGTCTCATTGGGTAAATTACTTGCATAGTTTGGACAATTTTTTAAATCTGATTTTTATTTTCGAGATATTTGGTGTATTTTTTAGCTACATTACATCATTTGGACACAATAAAAATATGTTTTATAAGTTGTTTAATTTATTTGGTATATTGCAAGAATGTACTGGATGTTCAGACTACACCTCTCTTAGCTTTTTTTATCGTACAAAATAAACAAACATATAAGATTTAAATGGTGATTTTTCTAAAATTTATAGAGATAGCCTTATGCAATACATTATTTTAAAATTTAAAAAGGTCTTTTAAATTGACCAAATAATTATATCCTAAAATCATAGATTTGTATATCTACGCATTACTGTAAAATATATCGCATTAATGTTTAGACAAATTGCAGGCAGTATACTAGCAGTTATACTTATCCATTGAAATTCAATTCAATTGTTCAGAGCTGTAACAAAACACCAGATTAGTAAGTAAACTAACTAGCTAACTACTCCTTTTTACGCTCTATACAGTGCAGTGATCTGTGGACAAAAACCTAATTATGGGTTCAATTTTTAGAAAAATGTTTGACTTCAAAACTACTGGTATTACGTAAACCGGTCACTGGCAATACTAGAGAAATATGGGTGGTGCTGAACGTCATGCGGTATTAATGTAAGCACTATTATGACAGTTAAGTTATGCGCGATTCGATTTTTAACGTCGCTGGTGGTAATAACGTTACCGCATGGAGTAATTTGTGGGCTGATGACGCCGCGTGCTATTTAAAATAGCGAATAGAATTGTCATGCGCACAATATTTTTCTTTGTTTATTTTTTAAGGTTATATTATTTATTTCGACGATTTCTACAAATATGTTTGTAATAGAGCCACAGAGTAAAGTTAAACTACTAATCTTTGATAAAGTCTTGCTTTTTATTTTTGGATAATTGTTGCAGGTGGAAACGAAACGAAATGGTTAAGATTGTCGGCCGACAATGACCTGGCTTTCTGAGAGAATGTTTTAGTCAAAATTCATCTGGAAAAGTGGGAAAATGTACAGTAAAATGTGTTTGAAATAACGGGAAAAACTTTAGTGCTCGCACATTAAAGGATCATTTGCTTTTTAATTTTTAAATTCGCAGACAGGTGTAATTAACCGTTCGTAATACGGCGTCTTCCATATATCTCTAAAAACAAACACTAAATACCGTATGCGGTATTTAAATAGCGCCTTACGTAAATAACGAACGTAGGCGGTAACCAAATACCCATATCTCTCTACTAGCGCTTCCAGCAAAGGGCGCCACCGTCCTCGGCAGTTACGAAAACATGTGCATACCACCAAACTTAGAGAACATTAGGGTATACGAATCTTCGCTTAGCTTTAGAAGACAGATGCCGCCAATTCAACGAAGAATCTTTACTCGATCCCCGAAGGCAAAAACGCCTGTTCAGCACCTCCAACCGCCACACCGGGAAAAGCTATGTAGCTTTCTACGCTACGTCCACACGGTTCGGAGGTCGAACAAAGAGTCCTCCAACAGCAGTTGAAGACCGTTTTACACCGCGTCTAAGGTTTAAAACGGTTTTCAACTGCTGTTGAATGCACGAGATAAAATCCGACAACTTTAATTTCTGCGCATGAGCCCGACGGTTTTGTTTCAAACTGATGCTCGAACAAACCTTAAATCATTTTGATAGTATTACATGCTGCGTATCCGATTAATATCTGACGCCAAGAACCGTGAACTCACATTTTCGTATTTAACTTTAGTATCGCTTAAGCTTTAATCGTCCTTTACTGCAGGTCAGTGACCTTAAATTTTAATAGGTAAAAATTGGTAGACTATAAGACCAAACAGCTCCTTTGAAATATAATACAATATAAATAAAATGTTTTGCCTTATCTTTATGAAAATAACGTTATAATAACATGTTTTGAATAAAGGCATAAAAAGCACAAAAAATATATTGGCAAAAACTGATTGAAGTTAAAAAATTTAGAAAATCATACCTTGGCTAAATTTTAAGGAAATTTTACACTTTAATTTCATACTTTTAACCGCACTATCTCTCTATTTTTCGTTTTGTCACAACTTTGCCCTAACGTAAGTAGTTGTGGAAGAAAATTTTTAAAAGGTAACTGTTTTTTTATTTTTTATTTATTTATTTATATTATCAATTGGATATAAATGTTATTTCCTACAAAAAAGGGTTTTTACCCATTTTGTTACATCAGAAATAGATTTATAGAAAATTAGGTATGTTTAAACTAATACCAACTTACCTAGGTAAAATCTCATAATTTAATAATACTTTGTAACCTTTTTTTCATATTAAAGCCCCCAAAAATACCAAAAAATTATAAAATGTGTCCTACGAATTTGTCCTTATGCAAGGTATTCATACAACGGTATTAGTCAATATCCAACAACAAAAAGTTGAATTGATAATATCAGGAAAAAATGTATTAAATGCGTTATATAATAATATGCATTTTTAATTATTATGTAAATTACAATGACCTAATTAAAATCCTTGATACAATTCGTAGTACTGTCATTATTCAAATAACTAGACAGGGTATTGTCGTGATTCTTATAAACAATATGACAGCTACCCGGTGGGTCTTTAAGGTCAGATTTTACAGGACATGATCTTAAGATTGTAATTGACGGACTCTTAGGTATTTATCTTAATATGACCGGTCATTTTATTATTATCATTTTTTTTTAATGAAAGATAGTAGAAGCTTATATCTGACAAGGTTACCGTATTTACAAAACTGTTTTATTAGACTAAAAGTTTATTTTTTTATATGACATATTTACAAGCACAAGATAATAATTCTTTGATTTTTTTATTAATACAATTTTAAATGTCTGCAGGTAGTAAGCAAAATGGTTTAAATAATCAAAATTTGGCATAAATGTTTAAATTTGTTAAATATTTTAATTTATGTAAAATAAAAGTATTACTTCTTCCAATAAAATGCATACGGTTGCTGGTTTTTTTTCATATTTAATTTTTCGGGCTTATGTCTTTGTAAGTCATATTTAAAAAACGACATATTTATCGCGTCAATAAAGACTTTTGACCGAAAGTTATTAGAAACAGCTCTATTTTGATATTTATTTTAAAAATAATATTTAAAAATAACCTTTCAAATGAAGAAAATAGTTATTTGTATTGTTTAAACAATTTACAGACTGTCCACGGATAAGGTTTATAACGAGACAAATGAAACAAAAAATTTTATTTTTCGAAAAAAGTCATTGTTCATAAAAAAATTTGCTTGTAAAAAATAGGATTTAAGAAGAGAAAAAATGTCGTATACAGGGTTTGCAAAAGCTTAAAACATATGATTTTTCTTCAAGAATATACTACATTTATTTTTCGTTTTTAAGCAAAATATCATTCAAACAATTTATTTAGAATAATGTTTCTAATCGATAAAAACAATATCTGATACAAAATTTTTTTGAACTTCATAATTTAGCGAAAACGCTTTTATCACATCTGTTTACAGTTGAAAAATTGTGTTGTGTAGGAATTTGAAAAAGCAGTAATTATGAAAGATTTTTAGGTTAGTTTATTATAAGAATTTAAAAAATCTAATTTAATAACTCCAGAATTAGTTTAGTGAAATTTTTTGATACTACTGTAACATTGATAAAGTCATTTAAAATGCTATCTTATATAAATTTTGTAAATGATATTATGCTTAAATATGAAAAATAAAAGTAGTTTACTCTTGGAGAAAAATCATGTTCTTTAAGTTTTTGAGAACCCTGATACAAAATTACCACTTACTCTTTGTGAACAATATTTTTTTACAAATTTTTTTTTTATGATGAATGACTTTTTTTAAAAATGAAAAATTTGGTCCATTTGTTCTCTTGTAAACCCCATCCATGGACAGTCTGTATATGTTATTTATACAGGGTCTCAAAATTCTTCCGACAAAACTTTAGAGGGTGGTTGTCCCTAAAAATAAAAAAAAATAACTCCATGTGAACATAAAATAAGCATCCTACTTTTGGAACTACAGGGTGTTTAACTTTCGAAGTTTTTTATTACCAATAGAACTATTTGCCAAGCATAATCTTGCAAAAAATATTTGGATCATTTAATCAATGTCAATGTGTCAGTTAATATGTGTTTTTAAAGGCAGGAACCTCTTTTTGCTCCTTAATTTTTTTGGTCGATTCCTTGTAAATATATAGGCAAAATCATAGATAAGCCAAAAATATAATTTTCATCCTTACTTAAAAAAAAATATATATATTTATAATATAAAGACCATACCTGAAATGATGATTGGCGAAAGATTTTTAGAAATGTTTTTATAGTATGCGAAATTTTTAAACGCTTTTTAAAAAACAACCCTTAATATTATTTCCGTTTTTTCACTGTACGTACTAAAATATGCATAAACTCACGAGGTGTAGTATACTGCAAAAATATCATTTTATAAAAAATTGGAATTTTATCGTTTTCCCGTGGGGTCTTCATATATTTTGCTTAAAAAGAACTTGAGAGGTTTAATGAAATGAGGTTATATTAAGAATATCTGGGCCTAATAAGTCTTGTTAAATTTATTGTGTAAGGTTTGTACTTTTATAGTTTCTTTTATAGGAAATAAAAAAAAACAAAACCAAAACTGCTAATGTTAACAAACCTCCATTATATTTTGCATGAGCTTTATTTAAGTCAACATTTGCATTCGCGATAATCCAAATTATACATTTATCTAATAATTATTTGTCGTTACAAGAGCTTAGAAGTATTTTTGTTAAAAATAATTATTTTAAAAGGATGCAAGGACAGCGCAGAGGACAACAGAAAATAATTTACATAGAAAGGGAAACAATATCAGAAAAGACGATGTCGTGCAGGATACCAGGCATAATGAGAACTTTGCGTGAATATAATTCAATAGGACCCAGGGTAATTTTATACTATTTAAATATATACTTCTTAAAGACAAAATTTTGCCATTTTAAAACAACCAGCTGCATAAAAATATTCGTTTTAATCTAAATTTGATTCAGGAAACCAGAGAGGCATTTTGATTTTTATTGAAAATTACAAATGTATGGCATAAAGATCCATTGGGTTGCAAAGATGACTAGAAGGACAAAAAATTTTATATAATGTATTCCTTTTTGTTGGTAGGAGAGGGGCTATAGATTTTTAATATTTCGGCCTGTGGGAATAGTTCGGAATGTATCGAAATATATTTTTCGCTATCCTTAAATAATTTTCTTTAAAATTTAAAAAAAGCCGCATTTAAGAATGTAAAAATGACGTTTTTTTTTACAACTTTGTAGCCCTCCGCTTTCTTTACGTCACTCTTAAAAATTTCTGATGTATATATTTTTGTTTTTTACAATCGTCTTTTTATACGGGGCTCATATTTGGTGGAGGTTCTTAACCGGGTACAAGGTATCCTCCGGTAAATTAATGTGCCGTGGTGTAGTAAATCCCGAAATCCCCCTCTTGGGCTACCCTACTTTATTGCTTTCTTTTTAATAAGAATCAACAAAGCCTTACGGCCGTATTCACCAAGCTCTGACCAACTTTATCACACTGATAACCTGCCAATGCCAATGCCAAAAAGCAGGCTATCAGCCTGATAAATATTTGTCCAAGGTTGGTGAATACGGCCGTTAAAGTCTAAGTACTACAGCTCATCTTAAGGGTCATTTCACACTATAGTCTAAGTGACGCTCAGCTCACCGTCCATTCATATATTCTTAATGGCAATTTAAATAGAACTGTTTAGTTTGTTCACATTGGGCGCTTCGCTCAAGGTACGCTGACGGACGGTCCGGTCATTTCCATTCAATAGTATGTAAAATATTTGACCGCGGCTTCGAACCGAGATCTGAGCGCTTAGTGTGCAGTGACCCTAAATGTCTTAAGTAATTAAAGAATTTAGAGGTCTGAGAAACGAAAAATACTGCTCAAAATCCAGCAATAATTTACATATAATGTGGTATATATTTTTAATATAGAATTAAATATAGGTCAAAATTTGTTTAAATATACAGGGTATTTTATTTAAAAAACCTACTTGACAATAAAAATTATGTTTTTGAAACACCTTGTATATTAATTGGCAGTCTTTTAAAAGAGTATGTAAACATTTCTTGTTAAAAGTTTATTTTTGTATCTTGTACAGGGGCAAATCTATTTTCTGTATAAATAGAGTTAGGACACCCTGTATGTGATTAACTACTTAATGGTGATAAGTAAATAAATAGGCTATTGATTATGTAGTTTAAAAAGGAACTACAACGGGAAAGGGGTTTTATTATTTCATAGAGTTAGTGGACCCCTACTAAAAAGATGCGTAGTGCTACCAGGGGTGCGTTTTGGATAACGGGGTGAAAACAGCCCCTTTTTAGTTTTTGAAGTTAGGTAGTAGTCAACAAAAAAATGTAGGAAATTAAATTTTTTATCGAATAGCGCTTACTAAATTAGAAAAAGTTATTTTTGACAAAAGTATGCTTAAAAACCGAAGCAAAAAAACATTTTTTTTATTGTCCCCTATACCTTTTTTCCATGGGGGTTAAGGTAAAGGTATTTATTTATAGAAATAGAACCTCCATCCTTTTCTTACAAAATGACGCTAAGTAAAAGTATTTAGTGTTTATAGTATTCGAGAAACAATTTCTTAAGGTTTGCCACTCACACCGTTTTTCTGTATTTTACCTTTTTTCGCAAATAATGTTCTGTAACTTTTATAAGAATTATCGGTAAAATAGTCTATCGTTCAACGCTTTTACACTTTTTATAGGTAAGATAGGGTTATTCAAGTTTTTCTACTTTCAACGATAGTTAACCCTTACGTATATCTTTTTAATTTCTCGTGATAACTTTTTTCTTTCTACATTTAGGTACATATAATGAATAATAAAAAAATGCCCATTTTTTTAAATTTTTAAAATGGTATATTGTAAAAAATGCTGAGAATAATAATTGTAAACAAAACATGGTTAGTCAAAGTGTTATATTGCACCGGTTTTTAATAATTTTTACGTAAATTCCGATTTCTCTTTATAACTTTTTTCTTGTGCATTTGGATATATATGTTGATAAATAAAAATAAAGGTTGACCTAATTTAGTCAATTTCAAAAAATTCCTCCAGCTTTACTATCTTCTTCCAAAATCTGAGTTTTATCAGAGTTCTATCAATTGACACCTAAGAACTTATTGCATTGCAGAACATGGAACAATTATTACCTATAACTTTTTGCAACCACAGTTTCTAGTACATTCTTTCGTACATCCACAGGCTATTTTTTCAAGCAAAACTTGTGACGTAGGAGCCCTGATATATTATAATTAAGCCATATCTTGAACTTTCATACTCCTATGTAACGAAAAATAGTTACCTTGGCTGAAGAGGCATATTTAAAAATCGGGGTTGTCAAAATCATTTACAAATTATTGGATTTATGCATATTTAAACGGCGGCCGTGGGTAATGGACTTGGTTAATGAGCGTGGGTAATAGCCGTGCTAATAGGCCATATTACGTGTTTAAAATCACATTAATTATGTAAACATTATTGAACCGTCGCGTCGTAGAAAAAATACAAATTAAAAAATATTACCAAAAATTTTTGCAGTATGACGACAACCATATTTGGCCTAAAATTAACCTTAACATTTTTTACAATACACCATTTTAAAGGTGACGAAAAAGTTATCCTTTTTGTTTTACATCATATATACATAGATGCAGAAATAAAAAGTTAGATCGAGAAATTAAAAAGATATACTCCAAGATTAGGAAACATTGTTGAAAGTAGAAAGACTTGAAAAACCATATCTTACCTATAAATAGTTTTGGAGCCTCCAACAATAGACAGTTTTAAAGATAATTGTTTTCTCTTTTAAATGAATATACCATTGCCTTCACCTAAATTTGTGTAGACAAAAGTTAAAGAATATTGTTTGCGAAAAAATAGCTAAAATTGCCGAAAATGGTGAGTGGCAAATTTTCAAAAATCGTTTCTCGAATACCATAAAAGTTACAGACTTCTACTTAGCGTCATTTTGTTTGAAAGGAATAAAGGTTTTTTTCTATGAACCCATGCTTATACTTAAACTCCCATGGAAAAAAGTTATAGGGGAAAGTACAAAAAAAAATAAAAACCCTTTTTACGGTTTTTTTTTGCTTTGTTTTTATGCATATTTTTGTCTATAATAACTTTTTTAATTCAGGAAGCTTTATTTGATGAAAAATTCATTTTTAACAACTTTTCTGTTAACTATCACCTGGATAAAGTGCCTAGTTTTCGACGTAACCTCAAAAAACTAAAAAGTGACTGTTTTTACCCCGTTCTCAAAAACGCACCTCTTAAAATGGTAGCACTCCGCGGTTTTTTTTATAGTTGGGGGTCCATTGACCGTATAAAAAGATAATACCCCTTTAACGTTGTAGTTTCTTTTTATCCCATTTTTTTGTACATAATCAATAGCCCAAAACAAAAGCATTTTTTCATTTTAGTACCATAATATGTTATTACTCGACTATTTTTATAAATATTTTTTTAATTGTTTTTAACATTTTTGTGAGCTTTACCAATGTTTTACAAGTTTAATTTCTTTTTTAAATCTTTATTATTTGGTAAACAGATAGGTAAAGGTCGCCTTTAATTGTATTGTGTTTTGCTTTTTTACCGGAGGAGGAGGTTCTTAATTTGCCTGTATGTTTTTTTTCTAAAATAGAGGTATAGGTAGTTGTGTAGTCGGCTACTGACTTAAATTAAACATTTTATTTTTCATATCTTAAACTCGTTAATTAAATAATATAAACGATAATTGTAGTTTTGAATGTTAAATTTGCAGCCAACAATTAATCATTTCAAATTATATTCTATTCGAATACTTCTCTGTGCAGCTGCTAATTACTAGTCGAACAATATCTGATTTCTTTTGTTAAAGTGAATATGGAAGTTTATCAGGACAAAATGATTGATGTAAGTCTTTAAACTGAAAAAAACAAGTTTCTGAATCAGCTAGTTTAAATTAAATAATATTTACTTCATGTTAAACTTTACTAGTAATATTTTGTGTGCAAGTTATTCAAGAAAAGAAAAACACTTACAAGTACACGTATTAAAAGCTGGACAACAAAAATATTTTAAGATCATGACCGGAGTTAATTTATATAAAAGGGGGTTATGATATTTTTCTGACGTCAGCTGGTACCTTTTCGGCCATGGTACTATATAAGACAAATGTGCAACACTAGTTCCAAAAATTACAGTTATAGAATAATTAAAAATAGTTAAAATAACACTTTTTTATCAATGTTAGTTCTGGTTAGCAATTTGTTTAATTTTAAATAAAAATATAGAGAAACACATATTTAACAAATACAATGATTGCCAGAAATGGTAAACCATAATAAAAAAAACATACTTTTATTTTTGAGTTAAAAAAGTGTATATATTCTTGATAAAAATCTCTGCATACACCCAAACTTACAAAACAATGATCAAAGTTTAAATAAATTATGGGGTATACGAGGTAAGTGCTAATTATAGAATATGACACAAGAGAAAAATACCTTTATTTTAAACGTAGAAAAAAAGATTATTTAAAAAACTTGTTAATACTTTAAAAGCAGAACCCCCTTTTAAAAGTTGGAAAAAAACTTACCTGTTTAACTTACCTTGTATAGAGATTGGTTCAAACCTATTTAACTGCCGTAGATTATCCATATTGCCCGTATATTTCAAAAAATGTCAAAGTTTTGTTATTCTTAAAACATTTAAGTACATTTAGATCACTTTTTTGTTTTTGGTGGGTCAATAAGGTTAAAATTTAAAAGCTCCTTTAGATAAATGTTTTACATTGTCTTTACTTTCCAAAAATATAAATTAATCTTTATAATTTTCTATTACAACGCTTAAAAATTAAAATTTCTCAGTAAGGGTGATAGGAAAAAAATTTTTAGAAGATTAAAACATTATTTTAGGAATAATATAAATAAAAAACAAAGACATATTAATAAATTTAGAAATGTACAGAAGTTTCTAATGAGGCAAATATGTTGTAGAACATTAATCACAAAAGGGCTTTTAAATTTTAGCTCTATTGAACCACAAAAACCCAAAAATTTAAGTTTGTTTTTTGAAGTGATCTAAATGTACTTAAATGCTTTAAGAATAAAAAAGCTTTGACATTTCTGGGACATTTAAGGGCAATAAAAATAATTTGCGGCAATTAATTTACTTCTATTTAATTTCTATACAGAGTAAGTTAAACAAGTAAGTTTTTTCATTTTGTTTTTAATATAACGTAACTTACGAAGCCAGTTTTCCAAATAAAATTTTTCTCCATGCTCAAAAATAAAGGTAGTTTTCTCTTGTGTCATAATCGTTAATTTGCACTTACCTCATGCAGACAATGGTTTATTTAAATTTTGATTAGTGTTTTTTAAGTTTTGGTGTATGCAAAGATTTTTATCAAAAATATTTTTTGAGAAATCAAAATTAAAAAGTTTTCCATATGGTTTAACATTTCTGGCGGTCACTGTATAACTGTTCCAAATTACATCGTTAACACGTGTCGCCGTTTTTATACTTCTTATTAACAATGAAACATAATTATGGTTACAACTACGACAAAATCTTAACATGTCAATGTCTTGAAATGAACACTATAAAAGTTGAAAGTATACTAACTGCCCAAGTTCTTTCATCGCTCTTTTATAGTAAAGTAGATAAGTCTAGAAAAGTCTTGAAAATTTTGTTGGTACAGGATAAAATAAAAGTGTTATATGAATAACTCGAGCGTTTTCGAAAACCTTCGAGAGTGAACGAAGAACTTGGGGAAACTACGATAAATTATTGAAATAAATTATCACACTAAATTAATAAGCCCCAATTTTTTATTTAACCCTTTAAACTGAACACTTATTTTTAAAGTCAGCTACATTAATTTCAAAACAACTCAAAATAAAAAGCACAAATTCTAGATACCACTTAAGAAAAATAGTGTCTATCCAGTTTTGCCAACTTTTTTCCTGTTATATACCCTTTTGTGCGTTCCCGACTTTAAACCGTATAATTAAGTCGGGTTTATGTCATAAACCTCTTTAGTACCTGCATACAGGATGTCCAGTAACTCTAGGAACAAGTTTAAGGGGGATTATCTTTTATATTTTTAAGAAATTTGGAAGACCTATCTGAAGTATTAAAGTATATTTTTAAAGGTATAGGATAATTATAATGAAAAAGTTATAAACAAATCTAAGCAGTGCTAGCAGAAATTTATTTATTATCAAGATAAAGTAATACATTTTAATATCAATAGACATGCAAAAAAACAATGTGTCCACATATGAACTTAACAATACTTTAAAACTTTCTTATTTGTAGTATTTTTAAAATAAATAAATTTTTCTTGAAAACATTTTTGCTTTATCCAAAAGCAAAAATAAAACTTACGTTATGATATACATGGTAAAATAATTAAAAATGGTGTTTATAAGCCTCTTAAACATTATAATACAGATTAAAGTCAAAGTCAAGTCAAAGTCAAAAATCGCTTTATTCATCATAAGACAAAATCTTATTGACAAGCTTCCATAAAAATAATATATACTTAAAACTATACAGGATCGTAAATAATAGTAATAATAAATAATAACAATATACTAGCCAAAAAAAAAAACAGTAAAATAGCAACAAAACACAATAAAATAGTAAAATAGTAAAAAACAGTAGAAAACTAATAAAAAACAATACGATATCATAAAAATAGAAAAGACAGACAAACATCATTTTTAAGTTGGCTGCTTTATTTAAAACTATACAGGGTCATAAAAAATAGTAATGATAATTAATAACAAAATACTACTGGCCAAAAAAAGAAAACAGTGAAATAGTAATAAAAACACAGTAAAAAGTAAAAAACAGCAAAAAAAAATTAAAAAAATACAATATCATAGAAATAGTAAAAACGACAAACTTAGAAATTAAAAAACAAACATAGCTATAAGCTATTCCTAAAATACTCATCCAAGGTGTAATATGCCTTTCGTAACAAAATATGTTTTAACATCCTCCTAAACATTTTTAAGTTGGCTGCATTCTTAATCAATGCAGGCAGATGATTGTACATCTTAAGACCTTCATATATTAAAGAGTTATTTAATAAATAATAAATATTATTAATAAAAAATAATAATTGTTTATTTGCAATAAAAAGGTTAAAACTAGTAAATTCTTTTTATTCAAGTTTTATTACCAATTGTTTTAAAAAGTAGTGAAACAATGTTACAAAAATGGCTAAATTTATTTTAGGTTATTACTAATACTAATTATATACTATTCTTATAAGGGGTGATTCATTACGAGGTAATTAAAAAAATTAAACAACTAAAATTAAAAACTTTATTAGGTAATATTTATTATTATAGGGAAGAACTATATCTTATATTTATTTTTTAAACATTATGCCTTTCAAATGTTGGCCTTAACTGTGCTTAAGCTTTAATTTCCGAGCGCCAAATCAATTCGCTAGAATCATCACGTACACTCGCAGCTACTGCCGCTATATTTTCTGCACTACGTGCTGGATGTGGCTCATTTGGTCAAGAATTATCCAATAATTAAAATTGGAGTCCACATTTTTATGATGGTACAGCCAATAGTCTGGACCCTAAGTTGCCCGAAGCGCACGAAACACATTTCTCGGAGAACGATGATTTTCATAATTTAATTGAACAAGTTTTAAACATTCTGCCGGGGGCTAAGTCTTTCCAGGAAAAATTGTCAAACAGTACTGAACACAAATACCATAACAGTTTGAAATTTGGACCCTCTGATCTATTCAAAAATACTTAATAAAAAAAGTACCTCTAAATGAATTACTTCTTACTAAAATTAAAATCTGATTTATAAACTCGGCATTTTTTTTTATGTTTAACTTTTGACTGAGTTTTATTTATTTTTTTAAAGTCGATTTAATTTTTTTAAGTGTTTATAAAAACACATTTCGTGTACTTTAATTTTGTTTGTGGCAGGTTGCTAACGAAAAATAAAAAAATATTAAATCAACCATCAGAACATAGTATTACTATTATGAAATATTAGGCTTTAACTTATTGGACAGGGTACTTGCTTGTTCAACTAAGCATAACTTCGCGTTTTTTCTTAAATCTAAAAATAATTTATTTTACAAACGTTTACCTTAAGACAAGGGCGTAGCTAGGATGCTCTTTTTCTTTTTGTTTAAAAAGTGAGACATGGAACCAACTATGGGCGTATATAAGGGGGTCTAGGGAGTTTTTACTCCCTTTCCTTAGCATGAGTAAGAAAGAAATTTTGTTTGGCAAGATTTTTTTTTGTTATTTTTGTTATATGTTGATTGTTATGCGTGCCGTTATGTTGACGCCCCCCATTAGAATAGGTTCTCCATACGAAAGCTACATTTACGTTTCAAGGACTCGCATCAAATTTGTGCAAAGTGATTACGTTATGACAATTTTTATTTTGTAATGCAAATGCAAAACAAAAGTTAAATTTTTTGTAAGCCCCCAACAAAAAAAAGTCGACGTTTTTAAAGCATATCCGCCATTTGAATTACTTTTGTAAATTTAGTTAAATTCTTTTAACAAATCCCAACTTTTGCAGAATTATCCATATTTTTTAAAAGACCATTAGATTAGGAGCCCGTGAGCGGCTGACTTTTGTCATTTTGTAAAAGCTAAAAGTTTAACTCATGGTGGCTTTGGTAGGTGCCAGGTCCTAAATGTTAGTTAACTAAAAAATTACTTTTATTATTTTGTTAAAGCTGAATTCAGCAGATGTTATTTGGGTATCCATTGGAAAATATTTCTCCAGTCGCCAGACAGTTTTGACAGTTCCAACTTCTTTGTAGACAAACATTTATTTGTAGACCTATGGTCCGAAGAAGTTGAATTTTTCTGTTATTTAATAAGATATGACAAAAGTCTTATATAAAAGTTGTGTGGTGCTAAAAATAGTTTGATGTATACAAGGTGTATAAAACCATTTTTTTAACTAACCTCACAGCAATATCTTTTTGAGACACTCTGTATACATTAAAATATTTTTAGGACATGCCTATTTGGAAATCCTAAAAATCTTATATAACTCTTTTTTTATATCTTGTTAAATAACAGAAATATTATACTTCTTTAGACCATTGGGCCACCCAAAAATGTTTGTCTGCCAAGCGGTTGGAATTGTTAAAACTTTCTGGCGACTAAGGAATTATCTTCCAATAGGCAGGTACCTAGCCAACATAACACAAAACTTAGCTTTGACAAAATTAGAAAAGTTAAGTGTTAATTTATTAATTTGGTACCTGGTACCTGCCAAAGCCAGTATAGGTCAACTGTTATAGTCTACCATCGCTTCTACCTATATTGGAAGCATGTACTGACAAACTTTTAGCTTTTAAAAAATGACGAAGTTCTGCCGCTCACGAGATCTACAGTACGGTACGGCGGGGCTAGTTGTGCATAGAGGTAAGTTGGGCAATCAAAATATCTCAAAAACTATCGACCGCACGCGAAAGCATCAAAAAGCGTAAAGAAGGGGTTGCGCGAGGGAAACTCATTCTGCGACCACTAGTGGTGATGCGGCGATCGAGAAAAGTATCCGTGCGCATTGTTTATTTTGTGATTAAAAAGTAAAATAATTGCAAGCCGGAAAATTTTATCTATGATAGTTAAATGTATTCCGTTCTTAATAAGGTAAGTGTTATTCTTAAGTAAATTTATTGCAGTTTTAATATGTATAAAGATTTTGGATATAATTTTAACCGGTTTTTTAATAAATTTACTTTTTCTTTAAAATTTCAGGTTGGGGTTAGTTGAGCTACAGTTGCCCAACTAACCCAACGGTTTTAAGTATATTTTTTTATTATTTTTTTATTTTTTAGGACTTATAACAGTAAGACTACTAAAGTCTCCTCAAGATTTAAAAGAGGCTGCAACCCGAACTTTGTATAAGCAACGAGCTGACCTATCTAACTTATAAATTTTCTCTGGAAATAGTTCGACCATACCCAAAGGCTGGACCAAGAAAAGCTGCAATTTTAACAAATACAGAAGGCATTAAAAGAGAAGCAAAATAAAACTGATTAAATATTTAAAAAACGAAGAAGAATTGATAGATATTAAATCCAATACTTAAGCTAAGCTTGGTGCGTTGCTGTTTTATTAACGAGATTTGTTGTTTTGTCACTATAAGATTATAAATATGAAAAGCAAATTGTCAAAATGTATTTTTATTGTAAACGTATCTAACATACAAGCCATGATTTGACTATATTTTCTAAGTGCTCCACTAGCCCCACACCCTTGCTCAACTTACCTCACCTATGGGGTACGTTGGGCATACTTGACTATCTACATTAAAATAGATGTAGCTCCTAAATTCGACTTATCAGGAAGAAATTACTATTAACACTATTAATAAGAAATAAATTGCTAATCCATCAGTATGCATTATAAGCCATTAAAACTTATTTTTGAGGAGCTATAACCTGTCAAGTGAAAAATTGCTCAACTAGCCCCACCCTACCCTACATACATAACGACCAAATTCTCTTTTACTCTACTATTTATTAATTTAGGGCTTTCCGATGCCTTTTATTCTCAGAAAAATGAAGAAACTTTTTGAATAGTTGACAATTTTCAGATAGCTCTTAATTTAAATCAGTCTTTAAATACCTTACCTCTAGGAAACTCCTGGACTCACTAGCCTTTCCTCAAACCACACGTTCAACAGATATGTTAGTTTTTTCAAATTTGCATAGATCATACCTTGTAATTTTTGTACCGTGATGATAATTTTAAGTTTAATTAACACAAAAGTCACTCAATAAGGAAGAAAAACTTTCAATCGATAAAATATGTGCTAAGTTTGCAGATATTTTTCATTTAGACAATGACCCCTTAACAGTAACCAATATTTATAAAACAAAAAATTCGGTTAAAAGAAAATTCATCTCCCGTATATGTTAAGCCGTATAGGTTACCTCACTCTCAAAAGCAAGAGTTGGAAAAACAAATTAAGAAAATGTTAAAAGAAGATATAATTGAACCATCGATTTCGGAGTATTCTTCGCCACTATTGTTAGTTCCAAAAAAGCTTATTCAAACGGTGAGAAAAGACACAGAGTTGTTATAGATTACAGATTATTGAATAGGCAAATTCAGGATGAAAATGGCCCCTGCCAAATGTTACTGACATTTTGGACTCTCTTTCGGGTTCTATTTATTATTCACATTTGGATTTAGCCCAATCTTATTATCAATTAGAACTTGAAGAAAGTAGTAGGCCTTTGACATCCTTTACAACAAATCAAGGTCAATTTCAAATGAAACGGTTACCAATGGGTTTAAAAATCAGTCCTAGCACTTTTTCAAGACTCATGACTATAGCGATGTCCGGGTTAAATGACGCTTGTTTTGTCTATTTAGATGACCTTTGCATTTTTGGAAATTCCCTTCAAAATCATAATCAAAATTTAATTAAAGTAATGCACAGACTTAGAGCTACAAATTTAAAACTTAATCCCAAAAAGTGCGAATTTTTGAAAAAGAAATTTTATATTTAGGTCACCTAATATCTTCTGAAGGTATATTACCAGATCCTGAAAAAACCAAGGCTGTTATGCAATACCCGACGCCTAAAAGCGGAGACGAAACAAAACGTTTTGTAGCGTTTGCTAATTACTACCGTAAATTTATAAAAAATTTTGCTGAAATTGCATATCCGTTAAATAGATTAGCTAAGAAAGGTGTTGCCTTTAATTGGTCAAAAGAATGTCAGGAATCATTTGAGAAATTAAAAAATTCTCTTGTTAACCCACCTATTTTACAGTATCCCAATTTTTCACCAAAACATGAATTTATTTTACGTACCGATGCTAGCGGATTTGCATTGGGAGCGATTTTGTCAAATTCCAATGACAAACCCGTAGCGTTTGCATCAAGGTCACTAAACAGTGCTGAGAAAAATTATTGTACAATAGAAAAAGAACTTTTAGCGATAGTGTGGGCGGTAAAACATTTTCGTCCATACTTATTTGGCAAAAAGTTTAAAATATTAACTGACCACAAACCATTAATATATTTATTTAATATGACTAATCCATCTAGTCGACTAACCAAGTTTAGATTAATTCTAGAAGAATACCAATTTTCTGTTTATTATGTGCCGGGTTCTGAGAATGTAACTTCAGATGCTCTATCGCGTGTGTGTATAAATGTTGATGAGTTAAAAAGTATGAATGATAAAGTAAATGGGATTATGAATGTAATGACACGAGCACAATATAAAAACAAGAAAATTGTTTAGAAGTGAAAAGTGATTCTATAAATAATAGGCCTGATCAACCAGTTATAGTAGAGTTACTTAAACGTCCGGCTAATTTAATAGAACTACGCCCAATCTCGCGGACAGAATACTTTGATTTAAAAAATAAGCTTGCTAGTAATAAAAAGAAAAATATAGTAAATAATAATAATCTAGTATACGACGTCGATTTGCAAATTATTTATATAATCCAGGATAGTCGACCAACGTATGACTTAGGTACCTCGTTGGGACATCTGGAAAAAATTTTGCAATGAAAATAATATTCCGGAAATCGTTATTTTAAGAAATGAACGTTCAGAAAAATTTTTAAATGACTTAAGAAAACAGAAAAATATTTTCAAAAATAGTGCACTAAAAATTTTAGTTATAAAAGATAAACAACGCGTTGATAATGATGAATTAAAACAATTAATTATAAATGACTATCACATGCTACCTACAGGTGGACATGCAGGTATAACTCGAATGTGTAAAAATATTAGAAAAACTATTTTTGGCCCAACTTGGAGAAAGACGTAGCAGCTTTTGTTAAACGATGTGATGACTGTCAAAGGTATAAACATGCAAATATGATTAAACAACCAATGGCAATCACTACAACAGCTACTTCAGCTTTCGAAAGAGTTTTTCTAGATTTAGTAGGTCCGTTACCTGAAGACGTGCAAAATAACAAATACATTTTGACAATTCAATGCGATCTTTCCAAATTTGTGGAATGTTATCCACTACCAGATAAAGAAACATTAACTGTAGCTAAGGCTTTCGTAGAAAAGTTTATATTGCGTTATGGTATTCCACGGGACATTATCACCGACCAGGGAACTGAATTTTTGTCAAACGTCTTTAAAGAAACTTCTAAGTTATTGAAAATTAATCAAATAAATTCCACCGCCTATCATCACGAAACTTTAGGAGCTTTAGAGAATTCTCATAAACATTTATCAGCATATCTTAGAATGCAAGTTTCAGAGAGCTTTAATAATTGGAGTGCTTGGGTTCCTTTTTGGTCTTTTTCGTATAATAACAGCGTAAATACAAGTACGAAATATACGCCATTTGAACTTGTCTTTGGAAAGCCTTGTATAATTCCAAGTAATGTTAAAAACGGCATAGATCCCGTGTATAATTTTGACAATTATCCATTAGAAATTAAGTATAGACTGCAGAAAGCTTGGAATGATGCAAGAGCTAATATTTTAGAAGCAAAATGCAAACGAAAAGAAAATTTTGATAAAAACTGTAAAGAAATTAGTTTTAAGCCAGGTGAAAAAGTGTTGCTACAAAATAATAGTAAAGTGAATAAAATGGACACTTTGTTTAAAGGACCGTATACGATTGTTAAGGAAAACGGTGTAAATCTTATTTTAAACATTGACGGTAAAAATGTAGAAGTGCATAAAAATAGACTTAAACGATATTATAGTAGTTAATTAGACTAAATATGGTTATAATGTTAGTTATAATAGAGATAAGTTATAGTATATACAAAAAAAAACAATGTTTGTAACATAGTTTTTTTATTTTTTTAGTGGGAAAGGTGTGGTAGTATGTAATAAGTAAATGAACCTTAATGATAAATAATAAAAATGCTACCATAAGCTTATTGTTAAAATAAGTGTTACACGTAAGGTTGTTAGCTTTACCTAATATGATATGTAAGCAGTTTAGCCATAGACACAAAAGGTTGTTCAACATTAATTAAGGTGAATATAGTTTTGGATTTTTGGTAGAAAAGATGTGTTTAATTTGAGTACGTCCAACCCGAACCTAATTCTAAAAACAGACCCAGTTAAGAATATCATAGGTGCAACAAACGCTAATGCACGTATTTAGACATGTACCTTACCAATTATTTGCAATATATTTTGTAAGTATAAGAATATTTTATACAAATAAGATTGATACTTATAGTTATTTCCACTTTTTGTTTACATTTTCCCCATATCTATAAATAACATCTACAGTGTGAGCCAAATTAAACTTGCACACTTTTTAACTACTGATAGCTTTTTATCTGTTGTGCCAATCTTTTTTATTTTTAAAGTGCTAATGGGTAGATATGTTTTCTCTACGTTTGCCAATTTTTGGTCAAATAGATTTAGAGAGGACCGAACTTACGGGACTTTTTAAAAAATAATGCATTTGTTCGTCCACAAGAAATCGAATTTATCTAGAAGAAAAAAACGTACAAGCTTTATTGTGTAGCTAAATTTAATTTGATTTGCAACGAGCTTAAATACAGTATTATGGAAAAAGTCCCGTAAGTCCTGTCCTGTTCAAATTTGTTTGACCAAAATTGGCAAACCTATAGAGAACACATCTATCCATTAGTACTTTAAACAAAAAAGGTTGGCACAACAAATCAAAAGTTAATATTAGTTAAAAAGTGTGCAAGTTTACCAAAATTTAATTACCCATTTTAAATATTCCAGCTAATGATAAAAACTAATAAAGTTAATGTATCTAAAATGGCCATTAAATTAACTACAATTGCTTTGCAAAAATTAAACTAATGAACCCCGATAAAAGAATACTTTTAATCTGATTAACACCGCCGCATTTAAATGGTCAAACTTTTTCAATTCATTTTAGAGATGCCAAATTTCAAAGCTCCAAATAATAAAAAGAATTTAAATTTAAATGATTAAGATTCTTTTTGTTTGTCAAATTTATACTAAATATTTTTAGAAAAAAAATGTGTCAAAATATATATTTTTTAAAGTTTATATTTATCTAGAAGAAAGAAAACGTACAAGCTTTATTGTAGCTAAATTTAATTTGTTTTGCAACGAGCTTAAATACAATATTTTAGAAAAAATCCTCCAAGTCCAGTCCTGTTCAAATTTGTTTGACCAAAATTGGCAAACCTAAAGAGAACACACATTAGTACTTTAAACAAAAAAGGTTGGCACAACAAATCAAAAGTTAATATTAGTTAAAAAGTGTGCAAGTTTAATTTGGCCTACACTGTATATGCAAACCCTTCGACAAAAAAAGACAAACACGTAAAATAATATTTCACAAACAAGTAATTAGATGACATCCGCCTTCAAAAAAATCCAATTAAAGCCTCTTGTATTTTTTTATATTCGCTGTTTACATTTTCGTACTTTACCTTAGTATATTTGGTTATTCATTCTCTCCCTAATGCCATTTTCTCATCACTAAGGTCGTATGCCTAATCGACACGGACACTTTTTGTTTTCCCCGGAGTGAAAGGGAAAAGCCAATTTTAAATTTTACCCGGTTTTTATTTAAGACAGTTTTTAAAGTTAATAAATGCACTAGAGAAACTCTTACTAAAATAAATTAATTTAAATTAAAATTATAGTTTATAACTTAACAATATGTATAAGCACATTTAACACAAAAATCTCTATTTAAAAAAAAAAATAAATATTACTGTTTTGAGGAGAAAGAGAGATCTCCATGTCATAGAAATATTTTTGGATTTGATGTAAAATTAGGTTCACAAAAATTTCACAAGATGGTGCCGTCGTTCAAGGTGTGCGTGTCTGCTCGCGAACTATGTAAATTCAAATTGATGAAAAAATGTTAATAGACATTTTTTGTAGCGCATCAATATTTCTCTTAAAATGTGGATTAAATTTATTTAGGGTCAAAATTTCTTAATAGGGCCACTAAAAATTTACTATTTGATTTAAATGTATCTATCATAATATGAAAGACCTCCATGTCATAGAAATATTTTTGGATTTGATGTAAAATTAGGTTCTCAAAAATTTCACAAGATGGTGCCGTCGTTCAAGGTGTGCGTGTGTGCTCGCGAACTATGTAGATTCAAATTGATGCAAAAATGTTTAGAGACATTTTTGTAGCGCATCAATATTTCTTCTAAAATGTGGATTACATTTATTTAGGGTTAAAATTTCTTAAGCGGGCCAATAAAAACTGACTTTATTTATGAGTGATTAAAAATTTCGAGAACTATTTTTGTAAATTACAATATATTAGCAAAAAATTACTGGATTTCAATAAAAATTTGTTTGTGTGCTAAAGAATAGCAAAGGAACAAAAAATTAATATAATGAACACATGAAAATTTAGCTAACTTCTCGGTATTGTAGAAAATTTTTGTTCATATAAAAATATTCGTTTATCTATTTACTACAAAAGAAAATTTTGGTGCTCTCTTACCAGAAAAAATATAAGCCTTAATGCGGTAGATATCGATTTTATTTAGCCTGACAGACCCCAGAAGGTAGAAGTATGTTTGGAAACTCGGTATAAGACATAGCGTTTGAAGTAGCGCGTGTGCCGTGGCCGCTGTTTGGTACATTTAAACACTAAATCGGCTAAATTATACCAGTCTCTCGCGCATTAAAGCGTTTATATCTTCTTTCTAGTAAGAGAACACCAACATTTTTTTGTGCAATCGTTTTGTTTATAGATTAACAAACACTTTAATATAAACAAAATTTATCTACAACACCAAACTAACTACAACTAACCAGAACTAACCAAAGAGTTTGCTAAATTTACATTTTTTTTTTTATAAAAGTACATATTTATAAGCAATTATTTTTTGACGTAAATTATTTCTTTTCTGTTCCTTTACTATTCCCTAGCACACAAACCACTTTTTATCAAAAGCCACTAAATTATTCGCTAGTATATTGTGATTTACAAAAAAAGTACTAGAAATTTTTAATCACTCATTAACTTTTAAAAATTTAAAATTTTTAAAAACCATTTCGAAGTATTACTTCCAACCTATAAAGTTATCAAAATATGTTAATAGATACATAAAAATCGAATAGCCGAATTTAAGTGTCCCGCCTAAGTAATTTGAACACTTAAATATTAATATTTGTAATAGTAGCAAAAATCCAAACTCAAGAAACAAAATTTAAAAAAATAGTTCAATGTTTTGGGGAATTTAATTTTATCAAAGAATGGGTGCTGGTATTTTTTGTGAGTTTTGTATATAAAAAAGAGTTTTCAAAAACTGTTAGTCGCTATGATAGACTTCTTAATATTAATATTAAGTGCTCTAACTTTCATATATTTTTTTAATTATCTTGGATGATATTCTCCTAGTACCGTTTGAAAAAATACAGGGTGGCCCACCATATTCGACACGGTCTGTAGCTGGATAACCATGGGGTTTTAAAAAAGTAAATACTGAAACATATACAGGTCGGACAAGGCCACAGTATAAAATTATTTTACTCTATACAGGATGTCTCAAAAAAGTGTGACGTATCAAAGTTATATTTTTTTAAATGGAACACCCTATTTTATGACGGTTTTAGATTCTACATAAAAAAATAATTTAAGTATTGTTAATAGTACCAAGTGTCTAATTTTATTCGTTTTTGTGATATTTGATTTTTTTTTCAAAATGCAGGGGTGCAATTAAATGAATTTTTAACAATATAAACTCCTTGAACTTTAAAATTTGTTGCAAGATTAGGATAAGTCTGCCTTATCATACGTAGGTCATATCAAGATCATAGATTATACAGGGTGATCAAAAAATAATTTCAATTTTTTAGAAAGTCAAATAGCAATATCTCTCTTATTTTAAATGGAACACCCTGTATTATTTTACACCACATGGTGACAAACCAAATGCTCTTTTAAATTGTGTATAGGTTGCCTATACCTATCTTTTATACTTTTTAAGTAAATTCCGTTTTAACATATTTTTATTCCAAATGTCTATTTAAATGTAAGTAGGCTGTGATATAGCTATGCCTATTTATTAAGCCGTTATTGCAAAATGTAAATTTGTTGGAAAAAAGCACAAAATTAAAGGATTTTGTATTATCTGCCACTATTTTTAAAATTCATAGAAAAAAAATCATTACTTGCTTATAATGCTGCTTCCAATAACACTTATTTCAGCTGAATGTGGTAATGATAAAACTTGTGTTTTAAAACAATCATCATAACGCCTCTGGTCAGTTATGACGACATTCTGTGACCTATAACTCGTTTTTTCCATTATCCATAATCACTGTGTCAAATTTTTTAAAGCAACTATTAAGGTTATCAGATGGTTTCTCCTGGAATATTTTTCAGGATTAACTCTAGACTTAAGTAAACCATTTTTTTCACATCCTACCAGTATTATATTATCCTGTTGTTGTGGAAGAAAGGTTTTTATTTAAAATCATTGAAATTTCTTTAAAACTGACTAAAACACTAGTAATCAATAAATGGTCGTTGTTATTTTCTTAAGAAAAATATTAATGGCTGCTATGTCACAGCCAACTTTAATTTATATAAACATTTGGACTAAAAATTTGTAAAAACAGATTTTACTAAAAAGCACAAAAGATAGGTATAGGCAACCTATAACCATTTAAAAGAGTATTTTATTTGTCATCATGTGACGTAAACAAATACAGGGTGTTCCATTTAAAACAAGAGAAATTTGGCTATTTGATTTTCTGAAAAATTTAAATTATTTTTTGATCACCCTGTACAATATTTGATCTTGATTTGACCTTCGTATGATATGGCAGACTTTTTCTAATCTTGTTACACATTTTAAAGTTTAAAGTGTTAAAGTAAAATCAATTTTATTTTACCTCTGCATTTTTCAAAAAAATCAAATATCCCAAAAACGAATAAAATTAGACATATAGTACTATAAACAAACTTGAGTTATTTTTTAAAGTAGAATCTAAAACCGTCATAAAATATAGGGTGTTCTATTTAAAAAAATATAACTTTGATACGTCACACTTTTTTGAGACACCCTGTATAGACTAAAATAATTTTATACTGTGGTCTTATCCGACCTGTATATGTTCCTGTATTTAATTTTTATAAAAACCCCATGGTTATCCAGCTACAGACCGTGTCGAATATGGTGGGCCACCCTGTATATATATTTGTATTTTCTGTCCAGTGTAAGGCTTATTTAATAATAAAGATTTTATTACTCAAATCCAGATGTGAAAATTAAATACTAATCGGTCTAACTGTGCCAAAATTTGTAAAGGTGGCTTAAAGTTGAACTGTGCCGGTTTAACCCAATTTACTTACTAAAACAGAAACAAAAAGACCCGTTATATCGTCACCCGAATGGAAATACGAATGAGAGTTTATAAATTTTGGAAATTAGATTTAAAAGGGATAAAATGAAATTAAAAAGGGGGAATTGCGAGCAAATCCGAGCATATAAATTTTATTTTTTATAAAAGTTAGAAAGTGTGTAAATTAAGTTCCGTTTGTATTTTGAATATTATTTTAAATATATACCTAAAATTTTACCTCAAAAGTACATAAAAAGTATCAATAAAAATTATACAGATTGTTTCAACTCTATTTATAGACGAAATAACTTTGCCCCTGTACAAGATACAAAAATAAACTTAATATAAAAAATGTTTATTCGGATAGACTTTTTTACTAACAGTACCAGTTAATATACAAGGTGTCTCAGAAACAGACTTTGTATTGTCAGGTAGGTAGGTTTTTTTAATGGAACTTGCCGTGTATCTTAATAAATTTTCACTTTGTATTAAATTCTACATCAAAAATGTATAACATACTATAGGTCAATTATTGCTGGTTTTTGAGATATCAACAGTATGCTGTTATACTGATTAACAATTAAAGTAAGAAAAGAATTAATTTTTTGAATTTAAATATTTTAAAATTATTTTGTCACTGTCAAAGTGACAAATAATATAATACCATATAATTAATTACCTTCCATTTTAAGAACCACTAATAGGTAAGTCAGGTAAACTAAAATAAACGAAGATTTAAAAAAGGATTTTTATTTTGAAAAAATACTGTGGCATTCCCTTTTTATTTTCTTAAATTTTTACCTTTAACTTTATGCCCTTACTTGGCCCAAAATTTTAGGCCAACCTAAACCATTAGATTCCTAATAAAAAATCTTGAGTTAGATTAAAAAATCAAAAAGTCCAAAAAATGTTAAAATAAGTAACTAAAAAACTAAAAGTCGACGTTTCGGTGGCAAGTCTGCCACCATTGTCAAGATAAAATAAAATATAAATTTAAACAATTAACCATAACTTAGGCTTTAAAATTATAAAATTTTAGCTTTATTTTTAGGATATTCTGAAAGTTGTTTGACATTTAATGTCAAATATGTTTGTTTGGTTATAGTGTCATAGTGACTTACATAAGTGGTTGCTGGTGTATTTATTGTTTATAATACAAAAAAGGTGATTAGCTGGTTAATATTTAGTTTTCCTAAAGATACTTCAGTATCTAGCAAAGTTAACCATGTGTTATTTAAATTAACCGATATTGATGCTACACATTTATCTTTCTTTAATAATATGTACCCACTTTCTTTAATTTTGCGTTTTTTTAGAACAAGTTTCCTTTCCTAAAATACTTGAAGCATTCCAGTTTATTTTGTGATTGTTTTCAAATGCGTGTTGGCAAATTTTAGATTTGTGGAATTCTGTGTTTTTAATGTATGTTTTGTGTTCATTTATTCGTTTAGCTAATGTCTACAAGTTTCACCTATATAAAATTTATCACATTCACAATTTATATAACATTTTTTGTACTTTCATTTATGTGGTGTGGTTTTTTTTGTTAATTAAAATCTGTGTTTTGTGTTTTAAAGGTTGTGCGAATATTAAATTTTTTTGCTATTCGTTGAATTTTATTTGTTAAGAATGTATGGTAAAAATAAATTTGAAATAGGTCTATTTTGATTTTGTCTTTGGTTTTGATTATCAAATTCAGGGAAACATTTGTTTATAAAACCAAAAGGATAATTATTTTGAATTAAAATATTTAAAAAAATTAAGTTTTTCAGTGTTTATTTTTGATTAAAACAAATTAATTTAATTAAAATTAGAAAAAACTTATTAAAACAAAAAATAAAAATGTTTTACTTACATATTATTCACAAGGTGTAATAATAAAATAAATTTTATATTTTTATACTTATTAAATTACTTTTTCTTGTATTGCTTGTTTACAACAACTAACCTTTAAGCACTAACTTTTAACTTTTATACGCTTTAAAGTGAAGTAAAAGTTTACGCCCTGTAAACTCAAAACTTGGTTCGGGAAACATCGGCGCTATCTGATCCACGTATGATTTCATTGACTGGACATGTTTCAGACCGTACGAGACACGGTCGTGCTACGGTGCGGGTCTTGTGGGATATCGGTGCGGTTATGTGTGGCCAGACTTTTACCTATACTACATGCAAAGTTTGAATGAAAAGAAGCAAAGATAATTAGGAAAATCCGTTCTATTTAAACAAAGAGGGCATGACACGTGCTTTTAAATTTTTTAGAATTAATATGACCCACTTTTCACTATCATTGTAAATCTGGGTTCGGTACGGTTATATGTGGCCCGACCTTTAAAATGGCATTCAGAAAATTCGACATTTAGTTTTACCGAAGTAGGCAAGTAATTCGTTATGAATTATTTTCATGTATGCAATAAAAATTGTGTGTTAGATAGCTTCGAACTTTTAGTATCTTCACCCTAAATTTTCTTTATTACCGCTCGTTCTTCGTGTGTTTGTGCCGTAAAATAAATTTATCACGTGCACATTAGCCAATATAAACCCGATGACTTGAAAATCGAAAATAGCTATTTCGGAGAATTTAACTTTTACAGAACATTTGCCGGAGCAGGCGAAAATAAGACGTCGGCATGTAATAAAACCTGCAGTTGAAGGGAATGATGAATCGTATTGTTTCGTGAACGGTATTATGACGTTTTTTTTCTTAATTTTATGTCAAAATATATTATTTCTTATTGGTGATCGATTGATTTCTAAGTAATATTTTGCAATAATTAATAGGTAAAACTGTTATACCTAAAACTGATTAATTTATGGCTGTTGAACGCTGTCGATGCAACATTTGTCTTGGGTAGGATTATTAATTTTTTAGTTTTTAGAGGTTTTTTTCAAATTATGTTTTAGTTTTGAAAAGTGCAATTCTTTAAGTAATTCCATGAAAAAAGTTTTTATAAATATTTGTCTGCAACGTAATATTTTTTTAATCGTAAGGGTTACAGTCACGTAAACTGCCTAGTCCGATACCCGAAACGGCTCCGGTACAAAAGAGCGACATACAAAATAGCGATACTCTGCAACCTTGATTAAATTAAAACTCTTTACTATGATTATTCTTTTCGCTATCTTAATGAAACCAGTAGAAAAGTTAGTAAAACTATTATTTTATTACACTAGAAACAGAAGCAAACATAAATATAAAAGTAGTATTTAAACAAATTTATAGAAGAATAAACATTTTAAAGAGATAAATTAAGAGCTATCGCACGAAGATACTCTTTCACATTTCTAAACGCATAATTCTGGACTAAAACCTGCAGCTGCTGTTTTTGTCTTATATACTTTGTCTTAGCTCCAGGTTCTCTGTGACCAATCCTAAATCTTGTTATGAACAACTCATTTTTCTTCTGCTCATTATGGATATGTTCAAGTAGTTTGTAAATAGTCTGGTGCTGGCAGTCTATCGCATTTTGGAATGCATTGTGCCATGCTTCAATGGAATTGTTCGTTTTAGGAAGGCCGGTTCTTACCCTGTCGTATACATTCCACAAACCGATTTCGTATCTTGGTTGCAGTTGATATAGTCTTCTACCGACATAATTTTCTTCCCAATACGTCACAATGGGTGTTAGTTCTTCAGGAAAGTCTTCTTGGATAATCTCCAATGCAAATTGCACGTCTCTTGAGGAACATAACTAAGTGCTATAAGCATTTTGCAGCACACTCTGATTTCTTCTTTTTCCTTGTACAATGCCGTCAATCCTTTTTTTGAATGTTTCTCCAAAGGCTCTGGGAGAGATGGAATTGACATCCCACCAAATCAACATTAGGAAAATATTTTTAATGGCATTAATTGGTGCCATTTCAAAGTCTGTGACAATGCTTTTAGGATTAAGTGCAGTTTCTAACTCCTTTATTTTATGAAAAACTTGGGTGTAAGTTTCCATTTTTTGTCTTCTAGCAAAGCATATAACATAGGAACAGCTTTATTTTCCATTAATGCATGGATGGTATACAACTGCAAAAAGCAGTTCGGTACTATTTTAAATGTACCATCAACTGCCCAGTTGTTAAATTCTGCTAATATTTTAAGGTTGGAATTTGTACCAAATAATAAAATTCGACAGTCCAGTTGACTACTTGAGTCATACAAAAGGAAAGCATCCCCATCACTTGTTTTTTTATACTTTTCCAAAATAACAACTTCGGAAGCACAGGAAAAGTTTGTAGAGCATCCCTCGCCAAAATCTCTTTGCCTATTTATGACTTTTTGGAAGCATCGTATGAAGGCAACAAAACCTTTTCCTCTGTGCTTAAATTGGATATATTCATATTTACAATGTTTCTAGGTCTTAACTCTAATACTTCCCTCGCAGTTTTCTTAATTTTATTATTAAATAGGTCTATTTTTTCTTCGGCAGGATTTGGAGCGTGGTTGTGAGGAGTTGTCGTCCTTTTTTCCCCGTTTTCCACTTTTACAATTAATCTTCCCTTACACCCGAACTTGGAACATCTCCAGTTAACAGAATATGCAAAAGATTTGTCTTTCCTGTAGCGATATCCCTCGTAGTAAATAATCGGCTTTGATTTTTGTGAAAACGCATCCATTTTACTAACTTTTCTTAGACAAATACTGGTTGTTATTACCATATAAACATGTTGTCAACCATTCTTCGAAAAAGTAGGACATTTACATAATAAAGGTATTAAGCCAACACCTACGCAGGTGTCAATTATTATTAAAAATAAAATGTTGAAGGTGTCATTTATTTGTATATATGTCAATATCTTTTATGCGAAATAAAGACTGAAAAAAGCAATTTTATCTTGTGACTTACGAGAGTTCGATAATGCAATGCAGCGACATTAAAAGTACAACATTTTCTGTTGTTATTGTATATAATTTTCCGTTGTCGCTTTTTAAATATGTCGCTATTTTGAGATGTCTCTCTTTGTAAGTCGCTTATTTGGGATGTCGCTATTTTGGGAAGTTGCTTTTTATATGTCGCTGTTTTGGGATGTCGCTTAAATGGTGTCGCTCATTCGTATGTCGCTCTTTGTACCGGAGCCACCCGAAACATGTGTTTGAGCCTTATGGTTTCATGACTGTAACTCTTACCATTTATTGCACAATATTTAAAAATTGTATGTAAAACATTGTGGTAAAATTGTCCGACAAAAAGTGTCGCGTTCGCCCAGTCTGACACCCGAAACTTTTGACATTGACAGGCTCTCTAGACCGGCGGCGGCAATCTGGGCGCGAAAATTTCTTCTTTACGTGCATACGCAAAAGTCGTTTAATTTTATAGGTAAATTAGGCGATGGTCGCCTTCGAGTAATAAAATAAAACCCATGTGTAAAGACTCCGGCGACAATTTTATTGCATTTCAATAGTTATTATTAAAGAGTATGGTTAGTGCTAGTAAGCAACGCCTTTTTTTTAATTCCTTAATTAAACCCAAATATATTCAGGTAGGTATTGTAATAGTTACTTTTTCATTAAATTAAATTGCGCCCAGAATACCTATAGGATTATGAGGCTCCTTAATTGTTTGTGCCGAGTTAACCTGTGATGCAAATCTTGTTAATGACCTTTGCGCCCAAATTACCTCCGTCCTTTTAGACCAGCACTTTTTTAAAATGGAATTTTTGAGGAATAAACTATACTTAAAAATTTATTTGTTATTTAATTAAAAGAATCAAATATATTAAATTTGTCCCATTAAAAAAATGCTCACTTAATATCTATTTCTATGTAGGTATATCCTATGTTTTAATTTGAATCATATCCTTTGAGTATTTTTTCATATATCCTATATAGTACAGATAATGGGAAGCGAGTAACTCCTTATCCATAATGCATAATTCGGCAGAATTTTTTTCACATAAATGCATCCAAAACACGATCATGTTCCTTGTCGCGAAAAGAGTCACCAAATACTCATCCTCTACTTATGAGCGGCCAAGTTTTACAGAGCAAAGACACCTTCAATCTTGTGGCGTCACATTTGAAAGTAACCTTAACTGGCATAAACACATTGTATCTATAGCCACGGCAGCTTCAAAAAGCTTGGATTTCTCTTCGAGCCAAAAAGTATTTTTCCCCTTCTAATTTATACACTTTATATGTGTCCCAAATCCGACTTCCCTTGGAGTATTGTTCTCATATCTGGGGCATGGCTTCCCTCACAACCCTAAGCATTCTGGATTCTATTCAAAGAAGAGCTATTCGTCTCATTAATGATCCTTCACTTACAGAAAGGCTTCCCTTTCTTGCCCATCGTGCTGTGGGGGATCTATGGCTTTTTTATAGGTACTTCCATGGCTTCTGCTCTGAAGAATTGCCCAGTATAGTTCCTCCACTCACGGTTCGCAACAGAGAAAGTCGTGGTTCCGCTCGTATGCATCCCTATACGGTCCAACTGGACAGGCCCCGAACTTCCCACTTTGTACGTTCTTTTATCCCTAGAGTTTCTAGAATGTGGAACCTGCTGCCCGCGGAGGTCTTTCCTTCCCCCTCCCCAAATCTTCACAGTGCCGTATTATCCATTAGGCTGACTAGGCTATAGCCTAGGGCGCCATGAAAAAAATAGGCGCCAGACAGGGGAGTAATAGGCGCTAGATAGGGAAGTTTCTAAAAAGTTTAGGTCGGGTGGAGATTTGAACTAATTTTTCTGTGGGAATATAAATAAAATAGACGCGAAAAGGAGAGAATGACTGAAATGGAGGCAAGGACCTTTTTTTTGCTCTTTAAAACATTTTTAGTAGGAAAACAGGCGCTCTGGGAATTCTAGCCTAGGGCGCCTCATATCATACCCTTAATACGGCCCTGAATCTTCAAGTATTTAAGTCCCGTGTCAACAAACTCCCTCTTACCTTGCTTAAGACACCCACGGTACGTTAGTATTTAGGCTTTTAGTCTTCGTGGTTTGTCCAAAGATAAAAAAGATGCAGTATGACGTAACAATCCTAAAAACACAAAATACTTACAAATATGGAGAACGAAAGTGCTGCCATTTTGTAAAAAGCGTTTAAGCATGTATCTCAGTAAACGTGCACTTGAGGCCCATAATTATATGCATCTCTATTATAGATAACTAACTTTCCTATCTTTTTGTTAATTTTTCATTTACCGTTCACGATTTATAAGATTATTACTATTTGTTTATTGACTTTTTTACCGATATCTCTTCTAATAATTGTTTAAATAATAATTTACTTATAATCAAACTTTTAAATTGATACTTTTTTCAAAATTTAAACTTTTTCTCCTAAAATTGATATTCAAGAAGTTACAACGCGTTCAATATTGTACTACCGAGTATAAAGTTAATCAAAACGAAGTATGCGTGGCGAATATCGGCCAGATGTTGGATGACGTGTGGTGGCGATAACCGACCAGGCCCAGAATTTTGAAATTAACGCATTATAACTTTGGAAATATTAATTTTAGAGGTAAAAGTTTAAATTAAGAGTTGTATAAAATTTATCGGTTTAAAGTTTTGTCATTAGCAATTTATTGTTTAAACAATTATTAGAAGAGATATCGGAAAAAGACCAAAAGCAACCAGTAATAACCTTTTAAATCGTGAACGATAAGTGACACGAAAAAAATTATTGATTAAAAAAAAGAAAACTTAACTGTCTATAATAAAGGTCTTTATAGTTATGGGCCTCAAGTGCAACGTTACGGAAATACAGGCCCAAACAGTTTTTCGCAAAATAGAGGCACTTCTGTTTGCTATATTTGTTAGTATTTTGTGTTTTTAGGTAACGCCATACTGCAATTATTTGTGAAAAAAACTTCTGTCGAATTTGGCAAGACAAAATCGTTTATTTCTTGTACTATTAATAAAAAACCCCAACATACCAGAAAATCCCTGTATAGATCTTATCTCTACAACTAAAATTTAACTTTTGTATCTATTCAAATTATAAATTTATCTGCTTTTAGCAAACAATGCAAACATTTATTTATTTAAAGAA
The DNA here is from genome assembly GCA_014170235.1 of Listronotus bonariensis. Classification (NCBI taxonomy): domain Eukaryota; kingdom Metazoa; phylum Arthropoda; class Insecta; order Coleoptera; family Curculionidae; genus Listronotus; species Listronotus bonariensis. Next base: position 53,480 of record JACEGR010003643.1, on the reverse strand, counting down.
AAATAAATTCCGTATTTTAGTGTTCTATACGATTCCAGCAATTTTATTTCTTTCCTGGTTTATCGCGGCAAATGTCCCCGGGGATAAACATTTCACCATCTGGATAGAAATATCATTGGAACCAAGACCGATACACGATCGACAAAATAAAATTAAACTTTTATTGGAAAATTTTAACAGTTTATCTCCACTGTCGCAGCGAATTTTTTAATTGTTCTGGTTTTTTTTACAGTATAAATGTTCTTTTTAAAATTAATAAACCAGGGTGACCGTCGACTATAGCGACAGTTGAATTTACAAAAAAAGGTTTTTTCTACTACTGTATAAATAAGAAAACTTTGTGGTCCTAGCAACGCGAATGATAACGAAAGAGAACCTTCGTGTTACCTGGTTGCTAAGCGTTGCTAGCTACGAAAGTAATATTTTCAGCGCCTGGACAAAAAGTAAGAGTAAAAAAAAGAAAATATGCTTGTATGTATTGACATTAAAAGTAATTGTGCAATTTGAGCAATTAGCAAAACAAATTGGAGGAATAATACTTGAATTAACAGTTTTTAAATTTGTTGTTGGGGTATCGTTATCACCTTTAACTACGTTAATATTCATATTTTTTACTGTTACTTCATTAGAGGAAATATTGGTAGGAATTTCGTGTAAAATCTTCTTTGAAATTTCCACCTTCTTACTATAGGATTCAGCAATATATCCCTCCGCAACAGAAGAAGACTTCCAACCTCCATGCCTTTTTAAGTCCAAAATATCGACATCCGAAGCATTGGCAAGGAACGTAGTTGACGTTCTTCTAAAAGAATGACCAGTGTATCTACTGATGTCTTCAAGCTTCAAAAACTTCGCAATTTCTTTAGGTACATTTGAAATAGTGTGCTTTCCAATTACTTGATTAACACATTTACCTCTTTCATAACGATACAATAAGCGCTCATCTAGAGCATTCTTTGGTCTCAGCTTAGTATATTCCTGTAGAAATCTGACATAAGGAACTGAGCCTTCATCGTTGGTTACTACAAAGTAGTAGGGTTGGTGGTGATAAAGACTCGGATTTTTCTTGAAAATACGCCAACATCACATTCTCATCAATTCGCCCCACATTTTTTGTAGAAAGCCATTCAGAAAACGATTTATATGTTTGATGGTACCTCTCTTTAGATTTGTCTGGCAGAAGTGAGGCACACGCAAGATCAGCTGTCTTTTGGATACCATTTTCATATTCATTTAATATTTTAAAATGGGAATGGATTTATACTAAATTAACAATAATTCAATATCTGACAAGTGCTGATGACAGACAATGTCAACAATAAACGTGTTGCTATGGATTAATTTTTAACAGGTAAAATTTAAAAATCTCTGATATTTATATTAAAACATGATGCTAATGATTATTAAATTATGCGATACATAGAACAGTAGCAGAAAAATATAATACATTACACGATGCGAAAGGCCTTTCAGTGTTCGGAGGTTTTAAATAGCCTCGGCTTCGCCTCGGCCATTTAAAACCACCTCACACCAAAAAGTAAACTTTCGCATCTTGTAATGTAAATAACTATTTATTAAAAATACATACTTACCAGAACTATTTTGTTCTTGCAATATATTAAAAGTTAAGATTACGTTAAACGAAATAAAATAATGAAATATTCAATATAATTTGGCAATTGCCATTCTATTTTTTATTTTTAAAGGTACTCAAAAATGTGGTTAATAGTTTACCAAAAATGTGGTAAACAGTTTACCAAAAAACTTACTGATAAGCTTGCTAAGAATCTGATTTTTTTTATTAAAAAGGGAATGTCTGATGGACAGTCTAGAGTTTGACAATACTTTTTAAAATATTTAATTAGCTTTTTATTTTATTCTGAAGAAAAGCCAAATTATATTTTATTTAAACGTAATCTCCTAGAAAACAAATAAAGCAAAAAATAGTATATTAGCTTTGTTCGCGGGTCTAGTAATGTACTGATTCTGAACCAGAACCGAACTGGGTTAGAATTGTTTTAAAGCGCATGTCTGGTTATTTATTAGTTCGGAATTTTTATTTACCGCGAACGATTTTGTATACAGCTGAGGATGTATTCTAACCTAGCCTTTGGGTTAGGATTTTTCATGGTTAAATTGGATACTACACAAAAAAATTAAATTCAAACAAAAAGGTAAATTGTTATACTATCGAAAGCCACTCGAGGTCTCTCGGCGGAAGACGAGGGATTCCCTGCCTCCTCTCGTTTTTAACATAAGTATGTGTATTTAACTAAAGATAAAATTCAAACAACAAGAAATGGTAAAATCTTGTAATATTTCTATATTTTTAATTAAATCTTTATTTATTTTATTGCATACATACATTCATACAAAATACTATTAAAAATCCTTTGTTTATATACGCTCAGAATCACAAAAATATAAAAAAATATTCAACAGGTATATTAACCCGCATAAAAAGTGACAAAAACAAATAAACTGTAATGCGAATGCGAATAGCCCCAGAACCGGTTCAGAATCGAACCCGCGAACAAAGCTATTATATGGCTAAACATTTTTTACTTTTCTACTTACCTGGTTAAGATACATAATAGGTGTATATTTAACCAGTTAATTTTTTCAGAACTATTGTCAAACTCTGGACTGTCCATCAAACATTTTATTTTTAATAAAAAAACTTTTAGCAAGTTTATCAGTAAGTTTTTTGGTAAACTGTTTACCACATTTTTGGTAAACTATTTACCACATTTTTGAGACGCAATCATTAGCCCAGTTTCCGCCTGGCGTCTTGTTAAAATTTTATTTTATATGATTAAAATAATTTCAACCATGAGCTAATGAACCTTTGTTTAGAGTTTGAAATATTTGTATCGTAAGTTTCTTTAAGAATAAAGAATAGAATGGCAATTGCCGAGCAGCAATGCCATAATCAAGCAAGCAAGCAAAGAATAGTAAAAAACATACAAAATGTCCGCATATTTTAGTTTTAAAGGAGTTTTTCTAAATGTGATTATTCTTACTTAAGTAAGTGAAAATAAAGTAATTGTCTAGAATGTTTTGGCAACTCTAATTTTGGGAAAGTTGGTATACGAAGGTTTTTTGGAGAGCTGATCACGAATCTGAAGGATTTTTTTAATGTTTTATTCTCGAGATATTCGTCATCAAAATTAAAATTCAAACTATCCTTATTTTTACTATAGTTTTCCTTTTTCCATATATAGTAGGGTAGGGCGGGGCTAGTTGAGCAATTTTTCACTTGATCGGTTATAGCTCCTCAAAAATAAGTCTTAATGGCTTATAATGCATACTGATGGATTAGCAATGTATCCCTAATTAATAGTGTCCATAGTAATTTCTTTCTAATAAGTCAAATTTAGGAGCTGCATCTATTTTAATGTAGATAGTCAAGTATGCCCAACGTATCCCATAGGTGAGGTAAGTTGAGCAAGGGTATGGGGCTAGTGGAGCACTTAAAAAGTATAGTCAAATCATGGCTTAAATGTTAGATACGTTTACAATTAAAATACATTTTGATAATTTGCTTTTTATATTTATAATCTTATAGTGACAACACAACAAATCTCATTAATAAAACAGCAACGTGCCTAGCTTGAACTATTCAATTTAATACCTATCAATTCATCTTCGTTTTTTAAACTTTTTAGGCAGTTTTATTTTGCTTATCTTGTAATGCCTTCTGTATCTGTTAAAATTGCAGCTTTTCTCTATCTTCTGTTTAATTTGGCTCCTTTTCTTGGGTATGGTTAAACTATTTCCAGAGAAAATTTATAAGTTAGATAGGTCAGGTCGTTTTCTTTGCTGCTTGTACAAAGTTCGGTTTGCAGCCTCTTTTAAATCCTGAGAAGACTCTAGTAGTCTTACTGTTATAAGTCCGTATCCTAAAAAAAAACATTTCATACTTAAAACCGTGGGGTTAGTTGGGCAACTGTAGCTCAACTAACCCCAACCTGAAATTTTAAAGGAAATGTAAATTTATTAGAAAACCGGTTAGAATTATATCCAAAATCTTTATACATAATTAAACTGCAAAAAAATTACTTAAGATTAACACTTACATGATTGAGAACGGAATACATTTAACTATCACAGATAAAATTTTCCGGCTTGCAATTATTTTACTTTTTAATCACAAAATAAACAATGCACACGGATACTTTTCTCGATCGCCGCGTCACCACTAGTGGTCGCCCAATGAGTTCCCCTCGCGCAACCCCTTCTTTATGCTATTTGATGCTTTCGCGTGCGGTCGGTAGTTTTTGAGATATTTTGATTGCCCAACTTACCTCTATGCTCAACTAGCCCCGCCCTACCCTACTAAATTGACACACACTATTTCATTTACCATTACAAAACCTTTTTAAAACATATTTTTTAAAATTAATTTTATGCTTTTTTATTAGTATACCAAGGTTAGTTTATATTTATAAGGTTGAGACACATCCTGAACTTTTAGGCGGTTCGAGGTCGGAGACGCAAGGAAGGGCACTCCACGGAGAAAAGTTGGCAAGACTGGGTAAAATCAAAGGTGATGATCAATCCAGTGGCGTCTAGAATTTGCGCATTTCATTTTGCATTGTTTTGGAAATGATATTTGTTGCCAAGATGTAATTCCAAATGTTTTTTTATTTAAAGTAAAAGAATTTTCAACTTAATAATAATAAAAACTGTTGTGTAAACGGTTGTTCTACTAATACAATAAGACTGTATATCTCCGGCACTGAACAACATGCCCGAAAAAGGAAGATGTGACGTCATAATACGTCAAAGCAATATGGCCAAATGTGGCGACCCTATATAGACCGACTTTGTCAATATACAACCTATGTTTGCAACCATTCAAACACATAAGTGCATGCATGGTTGCAGCGTTTTGCAGTAAAATATTTGGAATTTAATGAAAAAAGGGGTAAAATACCAAAAAAATATTTTTTTTAAATTCATAAAATATTGTGTGCCAATTTCAAAAAATTTGTACAAAAAGAAGGCAGAATATTGTGAAACTAAAGATAGTTTGAATTTTAACTTTGGTGATGAATATTTCGAGAACGAAACGTTTCCAAAAAATCTAAGAATCCGGACAGTCGGCGAGCTCTCATAAGGCTCCATATAATTTTTTATCACTCTCTCCGGCTCGGCAAGTGTGAAACGAGGGTAATAGTATTAAGAGCAGACATAACGCTAACATTTTGTTTGTCAGAAGCGGGATTATAAATGTTATTTGTGTGTTTGTATTGTACGCGAGGTTAAAAACTTTCTTGTAAAGGGTTGAGCTTAAAAGAGAAATAAATAAAAATCAGAAAAGTTGGACATGTTTTAAACTATTTTTATCCCAAACATCAGTGTTTAATCTTTCCTTTATATCTCATACAATTTTCCGCATCCTTTATCCCACAGGACAAACACGACGAATAAAAATTCATTCGTAGTTCGAAATACGCTCAACGAAATAAAATTTAACTTTTATTTAGAAAATTTAACAGTTTATGTCCCCGATAAAATGGAAAATTTTTAATAGCATCGCGTTAAACTCAGTTACATTAAAAAGTCCAGGTATTTAAATAATGAATTTAGTGGCGGAACGAACAACCGAAGCAATTTTATTTTTAACGGAAACATGGAGACTATTTTTAAATTCCTGTGTTTAGTGGGTGAATAGAAATAAATTTTAATTTTATTCAAAGGAGATTTTGTTTTCATGTTTTAAAAACGAAGCTATTTGATGAATTTCCTCTAAAAGCGGAATTAAAGGTTTTTCTTGGTATATTTTTAGGTTGCTTTTCTTGCCTTACAAAATAGTTAGTGTAGTGCTTACATTGATCACAACATTTTTAATTTGTAAGTTTTTTTTTTAGTTTATTTAAGTTTTATTTTTCTCATGTCTGGGAAATGGCATCCCATACAACCCTTAGCATTCTTGATGTCATTCAAAAAAGAGCTGTTTGTCTTATTAATAATCCTTTACTTACTCAAAGATTTCCTTTTCTTGCCCGTCGTCGAGCTGTGGAGATCTATCGCTCTTTTATAGATACTTTTACGGCTTCTGCTCCGATGAATTATCCAGTATAGTCCCTCCCCTTGCAACTTCCAATAGAGAAAGTCAGTGGTGCCACACGTATGCATCCCTATACGGTCCAACTGGACAGGCCCCGAACTTTCCATTTTGTTCGTTCTTTTATCCCTAGAGTTTCTAGACTGTGGAACCCCGTTAAAAATCAATTTTTTAATTTGAAACTTTGGAACATAAAATTAATGCATAAATACTATATTTTAGAGTAAAAATAACCACAAAAGTTTTAATATCCGTGCTTAGCGCCATCATGAAAAAAGTAATTATGCGGGTCGTATGACATTTTATTTTAAAGCTTCTGACAAGTACTTTGTAATACTTAAATATAAAGTCAATATCTTCTTCTCCTACAAATGGCGGTACTTTAAAAAAAATATCTAAATACCCGATTAGTCCTATTATTTCCAAAAGTAATAAAGTTAGATGTAGTTAATGTGGTATTTTCTAAAGAAGCTCTTTTAAAGATCTTCTTAATGGTGATACTGGTAATAATGTTCAGGGTAACACACAAATGTATATATATTTTTAACAAGTGTATATTATATTACCCTTTAAAAAGGTCTTTAAAAGATCTATCTATGGCTCTGATAATAAGTCAATTCGCCAGTTCTCCCGTTTCCAGTCATATAAGCTATTGCTTATAAGCTTTCCCGGCTTTGTCCGTGGAAAATCTGGATAATCGAGCTCAGAAACTCCCAGACCTTCCTAGCATATGAATAAAAAACACTTTAAACAATCAACAACAGCGATGAACTTCTGAACATGCATAAATTGTGGCCGTCAAGCCAAGGGCTGCTACTGGTATCGCGCATAACCGTCACTTTCACCACTGACGCTTTTCCGCAAGGCATGCGCACCTCCTCGACCATACAAAGACACCATGTGTTCAACACCAAAACGTAAAAACCTCAGGCTTTAGAAATCTTCACTCACAGCGCTTAGCCCCAGAAGAAAAAAAGCCCTTATTTAGCGTGAATCTCGTCTCGATACCCAAGGGTACAGCAACGCTCGTACGACACCTTCAGCCGCCCACCCGGGAAGTCTAGAGCAGACTCTACGTAAACGTAAACCGCACTACTCGAAGACCGCGGAAAAAGTGTCTATAAAGATCTTTTAAAAAATACAACAATACAACAAGAAGTCCTAGTGATATCTAACTTTGTTGATTTTGAAACTCTTTATGAGTTTTTAAAATATTGTGTCACAAGACCCCTTTTATTTTTTTCCACAAAGGCGCTAAAGCAGTCGTCTTGAATTTTTGATTTGTCAATTTCCCTCTAAGTATGGTAATTTTAGTTCAATTTCATATCTCAAAATTTTAATGCTAATTTAAATTGATTCGTTTAAAAAATCAAAGAGGGGGCATTAAAGAAATGCACTGTATCTTTGCTATTATTAATTGTTCAATTGTTTTTTAATAAAAATACTTAATAGAAATAAACAATTTATGTGTAAAGGTTTCTCTTCAAAACCTACATTACCAAAAATATAAGGTGTGTTTTAATTTTGTTGGATAATCCTATACAGGGTGTTCATTTAAAAGCTTTCCATTAAGTTATCTTCGAAGCAGGACAGATTTGAGAAAATCGCCGAAACACGTCAAAATATTTATTGAAGTGGAACGTTTTTTACAAAAATTGACGGCGCCCCTTTAACCCCTTACCAGCGCAGGGCCACCACCCAAAATTCTTAAATGAGAAGGCGGGTCGAGTAGATATCATTTTAAAGCTCCATGCGAGGTACTTATAACCCTAGAATATGAAGTCAATATCTTAACTATTAACAAAATGGCGGTACTATAAAAATACCTAAATACCAGATTTGGATGGTCATATTTCCGAAACTAATAAAGTTAGATGTACTTAATGTGGTATTTTCTTAAAGCTCATTTAAAGATCTTTTTAATGGTAAAATAATATACAGGGTTCTTAAATAAAAAAATATGTACTTTTCTTCTACCCTGTATATTCCTACCAGTATCACCACCACCACCAAAGACCTTTAAAAGAGCTTTGAAAAACACCACATTAGGTACATCTAACTTTATTGGTTTCGGAATATGGCCATCCAAATCAAGTATCTAAGTAATTTTAAAGTACCGCATTATTGTACAGGTGAAGATATTGACTTCATATTCTAGGTGTATAGTAATACTCACTGTCAGGAGCTTTAAAATGATGTGTCACCTGACCCGCCTTCTCATTTAAGAACTTTGGGGTCGGTGGCCCTGGTGGTATAATAAATATTTTGATGTGTTTCGGCGATTTTCTCAAATCTGTCTCATTTCGAAGATAACTTGAGTGGAAAGTTTTTAAATGAACACCTGTATATAATTAATACAACAGAAAAAAAGTGATGTTTACAATGTTTGTTTACAATGTTTGTTTACAATGTAAGTTCTTTTGCTTTATTTATTTTTTTTAATGTCATCTAATCGATTGTCCGGATTTTCTTTTTGTCCAAGGGTCTGAGCCTTTCCTTGTAAACATTTTCCTGAATTTTTAACAAATATATGCGGGCTCGGGGTCCCTACTTCGGATATTTATGTAATACATTTCTTCTTTAACTTTTGGCACATATGGAAGTTTTCACTGTTTTCCAAAGCAGAGTAGGTATATTGATTAGCAAACTCTACTTTTGTTTAGCTGCAACAAAGTTTAGTATTACGTTTAAAAGGTTTTTTGTATCAGTTGTAAAAGGAAAAAGGAACCCCCTTAGAAATGTTTTAGAAATGTTCTTTTCATGAAGTCCATTCTATTACTTGCCCAGGAACAATTAGTTTTAAAAGCGAATCCTCTATTTGTATTTTGTCTTGGATTTTAGAATATCTGCCTCTTTTATACCTAGGGACATGTAAAATTCCTGCATAAAAAATGAATGGAGTAAAAAAAATTAAGTGAGTATGTTTTTCAGAAAATATAGTTTTATAAAATATATATTTGTCAATTGGTTTTTTCTATCTTTGGACAAACTACGAAGACTAAAAGCCTAAATACTAACGTACCGTGGGTGTCTTAAGCGAGTAAGAGCGAGTTTTTGACTACGTGACTAAAATACTTGAAGATTTGGGAATGAAGAGACCTTCGCGGGCAGCAGGTTCTACATTCTAGAAACTCTAGGGATAAAAGAACGAACAAAGTGGGAAGTTCGGGGCCTGTCCAGTTGGAGCGTATAAGGATGCATACGCGCGGAACCACGAGTTTCTCTGTTAGGAACCGTGAGTGGAGATACTATACTGGACAATTTCTTAGAGCAGAAGCCATGGAAGTACCTATAAAAAAGCGATAGATCCCCCACAACCCGGCGATGGGCAAGAGATGGAAGCCTTGCTGTAAGTGAATAATCATTAATGAGACGAATAGCTCTTCTTTGAATAGAATCAAAAATGCTTAGGGTTGTGGGGGACGCCATGCCCCAGATATGAGAACAATATTTCAAGGGAGGTCGGATATGGGATATATGTGTCCCAAATCCGACCTTAGAAGAGAAAAAAATACTTTTTGGCTCGAAAGAGAAATCCAAGCTTTTTTGAAGCTGCCGTGGCTATAGATACAATGTGTTTATGCCAGTTAAGGTTACTTTCAAATGTGAGGCCCACAAGATTAAAGGTGTCTTTGCGATGTAAAACTTGGCCGCTCATAACTAGAGGATGAGTATATTGATGACTCTTTCCGCGACAAGGAATATGATTGTGTTTTTGGATGCATTAAAGTGGACGAGATTTTTGAGCGCCCCAATCCAATATTGCGTTTGTTTTCCAAATCAGGTATAGTGATCGGTTTAGGAATCTGAAAACTGGATTGAAGGGTACTATCGTCGGCGAAACTATGAATGGAATTAGGTTGTGGACGAGAGAAGGTCGTTGATGTGAAGAAGAAACAATGTTGGTGCCAGAACTGAGCCCTGAGGCACTCCAGCATTTACTTGGTGAAAGCTTGAAGAATGGCCGTCCACAATAACTGATATCACGTCGATCAGATAGATAACTAGAGAGCCAAGTACAGAGTTTAGTTAAAAAAAGACCATAGGAGGGAAGTTTATTAAGAAGTGCGGCATGCCAGACCTGGTCAAAAGATTTGGATATATCAAGAGCAACGATCTGGGACTTACCTAGAAACTTAAGAGACTTATTCCAGCAATTTGATACGAAGGAAAGAAGATCTGCTGTAGATCTTTTTGTGGCGAAATCCATACTGCCTGTTATGCAAAATTTTGTGTTTTTCTAAATACTTTTGAATTTGTGAATTAATGAATTTTTCCATTACTTTACGAAGAACTGAGAGAATTGAAAATGGTCTATAGTTAGATGAAAGAGATTTAGATTCTTTCTTGGAAATAGGTTGAACACGTGCAGCTTTCCAGCTTACCGGAAAGATACCTGTGTCGTAAGAAATTCGAAAGAGCCGAGTTAAGTTTGGTGCAAGTTCTGGAGCACATTTTTTGAAAACGACTGCTGGGTATGCCATCCAGCCCAGACGATTTCTTGGTGTTAAGTGTCAATTGGTTACATTTGCGAAAAAAGTACGAAAGAATATTTGCTTTTGAAACTTTTTTCTGGGGAGAGGTAGTGGAAGACCAAAAAAATTAACTTTTTTCGCCCATTCCAAATATTTTTTTACAAAAGTTTTTTTTCTGGGCCAATTGCATTTGGTATATGTTTGGTGTAGGTCCCAATTCTTACTTTTAAACACAAAAAAATGAAAATTTTAAGACCGCTTATGGTCTAGACGCATAAAAATACACCACTCTTTGAAGTCAGTAAAATTCGGTCTCTTGTATTTGTTTTAGGTTAAAACATTCTCTTTGCCGTGCAAAATAAATAAAACCAAATTTAATAAAACAGCTAAACAAATAAATAATGGCAACCGAATCGGTTTTTCAAAGGCGGCTGCAGGGAGTCCTACTGACACCATCGACGCTATAAAACTCATTAAAAGTTTTTAAGTTTTTAATTTAACAGGAAAATTTATCTTGCCATGTAAGCGGTTGTTTTATTTCTTGTAAAACCAGCTTAGAGCTAATTTTGTTTAAAAGGTTTTATCAAAGAAAATTTAAATGCTTCAGATGGAAATTTCTTTAAATTTGTTGGAAAATAAGATTTAATATTTGACAAGGTAAAAATTAAAGGAACCCAACATTGTTTAAAGAGGATGGTCAGCAGTGGCAGCTCGTAAGGGACGGATCTGGGGGACTGCCCGCCCAATAAAACTCTTAAACGAAAAATATACAGAGCATAACAATTTTATTAGAAACGAGTCACTCTATACAGGGTGTCTCTGAAAGGTGGGGAAAAAAGCTACTACAGCTTTCCTGAAGCTAAAATTGATCACAAAACTGAAAAATCTAGCAACAGTGCAGCTGTTACTTTTTAATTAAACATGCCCAAAACACCTTAGGTACCAAATTTGGTAACTGTAGCTTGAGCGGTTTTATAGTTATTTATTAGATAAGTGAGTTATATTACATATAAGTCACGCAAGAAAAGTTTAACTCTCGAGCCCGAAGGGCGAGAGAGGTAATTTTCTTAAGTGACTTATATGTAATAACTCACGTGTCTAATACAAAAATTTTATCCAACACTTTCGTATAAATCGTTTTTATTAACGAAAATAATTTGAAAACGTCATCCATTATTTGTTACTTGTCATTGTCAACACCAGCAACAAAATTTTGTATTTTTTGGAAAGCAAGCTGGTTTGGTTGTAATGCATTTTGTTGGTAACTACGGGTTTGTTTAGTAAACAACTTTGTAGACAAACATAAAAATGCTTTAGGAAATGGAAAATTGTGAAGTTCATGCGGAAATTTTGGAAGAAGCTGCGGTAGCGACATGCAGTTTAATTCCAGAGAAGTCAAAACTAACGTACAATAAAGAATTTGAAGATTTTGAAGCATGGAGGAAAAGGCGAGGAGTTGGTACTATAAATGAAGATGTTATTATGGCTTACTTTCTGTTTTTATCGAAAAAGTTGCTCCCTCATCAATGTGGACCAAGTATTCAATGATAAAAACGACCTTAAAAGTATATAAGAACGTGGATATAGGGAGGTATGGAAAAGTTGTCGCTTATTTGAAGAGCAATTCAAGAAATTTCAAACCGAAAAAGGCAAAAATTCTGGAGAGGCAATACATCGAAAAATTTTTGGCTGAGGCACCTGACGACGAGCACTTAATGTCAAAGGTATGAATTTACTTTAGTTTCTGGTATTAAATATTTATCTGTTCGGATTTTTATAGGTTGCATTGATATTGGGAATCGCTGGTGCATGCCGTTGTGACGAACTAACTCGCTTAAGTATTGAAGATATAGTAGATAAAGGCCAGTACATATATGTTTCTATACCTGATACCAAGACGAACAAATCGAGAAACTTTACAATTTTAAAAGAAGGATTTTTGGTAAATGTGCTTGAATTATTTAGAAAATATGTGTCCCTAAGGCCAGAGAACACGCCTCACAAAAGATTTTTTGTCAACTTTCAAAAAGGCAAATGCACTAGGCAATGCGTGGGAATAAATAAAATTTCGAAAATTCCGAGAGTAGTTGCTCATTATTTGCAACTACCTGATGAAATCTTATATAGTGGTCATAGCATGCGGCGTTCTTCAGCGACACTTCTAGTCAACGGTGGGGCCGATATCACCAACCTTAAACGCCATGGCGGGTGGAAGTCTTCTACCGTGGCAGAAGGATATTTAGAAGATTGCATCTCTAACAAGTTTGAGATTGCAAGACGAATACAGGGTGAAGAACGCACCAAGGCAAGTACTAGTGCTGAAAGACTTCCTGAAGAACACTCCGCACAATGTAACGTTGTCCAAGATAAATCTAATATAACAATTACTGTTAATATAAACACGAATAAATTGTAGTATAATATATTAGTTGTTTTATGTTATTTTTTTAATTGTGAAATGTTGGAAGTAATAAAGAATTAGTATAAGTCACTAGTGAGCTAAAGGGTACTTTAGCTCACTAGTGACTTATAGTACACTTTATATCCTCAAAATCTGATCAATTATGTAGATATTATATGTAAGTGTTGGATAAAATATATTTAAGTTACTTTTACAATATTTGGCTTAAAGGAGTTTTGAAAGGTAAGAAATATGAATAAAACAAAGTAAATCTGTCTTGTGATATTTCCACAACTGAAGAGCCGAATTAAAGGCGGAACAGACAAAACCAAACTTGTTCCAGACGAAACTGGGGTGTTATTTTATTAGAATTTGAAAACGAACAAAAGAGCTCCGAACATTTTCGTCTAGAGGTAACGGGATTTTGGAAAAATCTGCTTTTGACCTTTCTTGGTCTCATCAGTGGGACAAAAAAGTAGTCCTAGAGCTATGTATTGTTCGTTTACGAAATGCGAGAGCTGAGGTTCCCAAAGCAAAAGTCAAAATTCGACAAAAGCCGGGTTTCTCAAAGCAAGAGCAGGTATTCTTTTCTTTTCATAAAGCATTGGACAAACAGTCCTCAACGCAGAATTTGAACAACTAACGATTTGGCTGCCTCGCGGCTCTGCCTTTTTGAAGATTTTCATTCTTTGCGAAGTGGATGATCTTGCGATATTTTCCTGTTGAACTGAATTTCTTTAAATATGCCATCGATTTTATTGTTAAGTTAAGAGGGCGCCACCTGCGTTATCTTCCACAAATTAAAAACGAAATTCCTTTTTAAGCCACTCTATATGTAACTATAACTTTTTTTATCAGAAAAAAGGTTATAGTTAATAAGTTAATCCAAGTAACCATTTTGAGATATCTGGAATTAAAAAGTCACTTCTTGTATGGCCAGGTCTAAGATAAACAGAGTGTTTCAGAATTAGATGCTAATCTATTACAGTGTGAATATTTAAGTGATTTTAAAAAGAAAAGTTTAAATAAACTTATGTCCTAAAAGACTTACTTTTTTGAGATACGTGGCGGTAAAGTTTAAAAAAGAGCTTTATTACCATTATGTATCTTAAAAGTTATTCCATTTAGAACATACATTTATTTGAACTTTTCTTCCATAAATCACGTAAGCGTTCTAATTCTAAAACACCCTGTATAGCTTAGACCTCGCCATACAGGGAGTGAATTTTTAAAATCCAAATATCTTAGAAAGGGTTGCCTAAATCAACAGTTACCAAGTATACCTTTTTATGTAAAATATTTTAAAGGAAAATATTTTTCCAAAAAAGTTACATTCCAAGTGGCTTAAAGAAGTTATTGAGTTTTTTTATTTATGCAAGATGCAGCACGAGGCGCCCTCTAAAGGTAACAACAAAATTAATTCCAGATTCTTATTTCTTACCTTCAAAAACTCCTTTTAGCTAAATATAAGGACAACACAGTTACTTCAAATTCATTATAAAAAATAAAACCAGAATAAATTTTTAACATCCTGTATCTTTGAAATCATCCACTTTTGGACTAAGGTAAGTTGGGTTAGATCGTTATATTATAGCCTCAAGAACCTGTGGTAGCTTTTTTCCGCATCTTTCAGAGGCACCCTGTATAATTGCGTTATTTGCACTATAGTAGGGGAGCCCACGATGCTAAATGGGGATTTACTCGAGCGTCATAGAGACCTATTGGGTTGCAAAGCTTAGATGATAAGAAGAAAAAATGTTATATAATGTATACCTTTTCATCGGTGGGGAAAGCAGCTATTGAGTGTCAAATATGTCAAAAAATACCATTATTATTTCGGCTTGTGGAAATCGTTCGAGTCGTATCGTATTATATATTTTTAGGATTCCCTAAATTATTATCTTTAAAATTAATAGAATAGCCACGTTCGAAAATGCTAATCTGACGTTTTTTTGTAGCTCTTTGTTTCCTTTACGTCAATCTCAAATTGTCAGATTAGTGAAATATACACTGTTTAGTATGTAATTAATTCACTCTATATCTTAATCTGACGCTATCTTTGTTTTTATAATCGGCCCTGTATACGAAACTCATATTTGGTGGAGGTAACACGTCAATTTTTCACTCTTTAATACGTTTTTAGTTTTTTAAAATCGGTTCAGTAGTTTCCGGGAAAATTTACCGGGTATCACTAGTCGATAGCGCACTCCTAAAAGTTCTTTATTTTTCATTGTTTTACGAATTTGTTAGTTTTCTATCAAGTTCAGTTTGGCCGAACATCATCTTAATTTTCTTATTTTGAATGCAACACCTGGTATATTTTTATCATTTTTAATAGAAAATGACACTTCGAGTACGATTACACTGCATTTACTACTTTTTGAGAGCGAACCTTCAAATCTATATATTTAAAACAAGAAGCCCAAATTTTTAGACACTTCATCAGTGAGTAGTGCACCGATTTACATAATCTTCTTTTACCAATATTTTTTTAGTGTTTTATTGTCTATTTTTTCAATAAAAACAAAACTATCAGTGCGGTGTATCGATATCAGCGTTAACAAACCACTTCCTGTTTCGCATACTTAGGTCTACAGAGTGGCTTTCCAGTGACGCAAATAGAGCGCTCCCGAGTCTCTCAGGAGCATTTCGTTCTACTTTATGGCGTTCCAGTGACGGAAAGTGTTATGCACCTGAGCTACTCCGTTTTATTTCTTCTTGCCCCTCATACACCAACCCCTCTTTTGGTTTTTGTGCTTCACACATGTTTTTTTATAGTTAAGGATGGATTTTTAAAATTATTTATTTCAAATGAAATTAGATATTTAAAAGAAATTATTATTATAAAGCCAAGAAAGATTAAAAACAACGAAATTTTAAAATTTCTTATAGTATCTCTCTTTCCTTGTCTAAGGATGCGTTCCAGTGACTAACTTTTAGAGCAGTTCAAGAGCTTCAAGCCCTGGAGCGTGACGCACAAAAATTTTTGTTACTGGAAAGCTACCCATATGTATCGTATCGTTATCTACTTATTTTATCTCATCTGCTGTTGGCCCCGTTGCATGACGATTAGCCAGCTCTCTCCCCTTCCGAACTATGCTTTCCAGGGCTTCGTAGGTGGAAAATCTGAATAGTCGAAGTTTAGCTTCCAGAAATTCCAAATCATAGGTTTACTTTGGTTCGATACAATAAATCATCGATGCGATGGATAAATTGTCAGCTGTCAAACCAAGAACTGCTTTCAGGTCTTACGCATAATCAATCACTGTCACGCCTGACGTTTACCACGTGCATCTATTTTCTATTCCATTTTTTAAAAAACACTTAGTGTACGACTACCCAACGAAAAACATTAAGTTATAGAAATCTTTACCCACGGCGCTCCAGCTCCAGAAAAAGGATGCCGTTAATTTAGCGTAAATATTAACTCGATCCTCGAAGGTAAAAACGCCCGTACAGCACCTCTAACCGCCACACCGGGAAAAGCTATGTGTAGTCACGTCCGCACTATTAGGTCGAATAAAGGGATGAACCTAAATCTATTTTACGGCAATGATTTTTAACCATGTTTACCTTTGCAGTAGGCACGTTCGTACATCCAAAACCGTGTAGCTCTAAGTGGCCCAAGTATTTTTGCGGTCCCATTTTCCAGGGATAACTAAATTAAGAAGAAACCTGGAGATGTAAATTCTATTTACAACTTTGCGAGGATAGAAAGCTTTTAAAAATAGATCAGATACCGAAAGCCGGAGGGATTTTCAGATACAGACAAATGCGAGATCCTTTTTGACTTTGATTTAGTTAGTTTGGGATTTGCTTTAACGCTAGACGAGGCGACGGAGCCGAGCGATGTTTGGAGCGTTGGGAGTTTATTTCTGGATGTGGAGACTACATGAAACTTAAGAACTGATAAAATATGGAGATAATACCTAAATTGTAAGACTTGGTAATATACAGGGTTACTTTTAAGTTGGTACTTTCCTTTTAACAATGGATAAAATGCAAGAAAATAAGAAAATTTACAAATACACGATGTTAAAGTTTTAAGAAAAAATACCTTTTTATTATAACTTTTCTACCACTTAAGATATGTACACCAAATTTGATACACTTCTTTTGACCATGCATTACATTTTTTCTGTAAAAGCTTTTAAAATAAATTTACCAATGGCGTTCGAACAGGATGTGTATTGATTCTTTTTAAGAATAAAGTAGTCAAATTTTAACAAAGAACTCCTGCATTATTAAAACAAATAGAAGCAAGAAACAACGGATATAAAGAATCACTTGTTGATAAATTGTTAAGAAAACAAAAGTTAATTGCTAAAGAGTTTTATAGTATTACAGAACCTAAAACAATAATTTTAAGTTTATCAATTATATACCAAACATCAGCAATAATGTATCCAATAGGCTAGATAAGTTAGGCTGTAAAACTGTGTCTGTAAATAAGAGTAACCTAGGTAGATTATTAGTTAACAATAAAGACAAAACAGAAAAATTAGATATGTCAGGGTTTATAAAGTTAATTGTGCAGACTGTAATGCGGAATATATTGGTCAAAGTGGAAGGAGCATAAAAACAGAATAAAAGAACACAAAACATCAATTTTAAATGGTTTAAAAACACAGGCATTTCAACACATTGTATAGAACAAAACCACTTTATAGATCTTAATAATGTTAAACTACTCCATAGAGAAAACAAAGGTAAAAAATTAAATTTATATGAACAACTAGAAATTAAAAAAATCACTTATAGACAATACAACTCTTCTACCAATGATCAAATAAATTTCGCAGATATGCCAATTATAAATAAATTTATTACCACATCTGGGCCGCATAATAAAACCCCTAATAATATTTTATAGACCTTTTTGGGAAAACGTGTTAAATGGTTCTGTTTGTAAATATTTCTCTTTTTAAATTTAGTATACGAAGTACTCTTGATGAAGCCCTAGAAAGGCGAAACAATTGTAGAGTAATGCTCTAATAATTTTTGAAACATTAAAAGCAATTTTTTCTATTTAGTATTCTTTTATGTTCATACGTTTTTCTTTGTTTCAGAAATCGCTATGTTACTTCCTGGATCATTATCTCAAAGTAGAACGGCCAACACTACGAGTGACATCAGAAAGAACCTTAGAGTAAGAGATCCATCAGAAAATCCCCAGTATGACCCTAAGAAAACGTAAGTCTTTATAAATATTTTAAAATTTACAGGTTTTGAACCGACGCGACGGACAAATAGTTTTAGTAGCTTTTAATATTAAGTAATCCTTGTCGATCTACTAACACTTAATCTAATCGGTAAATATACTATGAGAGTCTCAAATCAAGCCGCCGGCGCTGCTTCATCGTATTTTCATGTCAACAGACGATATTATGTTGCATATTAATACAGTGGTTTTATGGTGCGTCCGGATTTGAACCACCATCTGTAACCATACCTCGTCACGAACCACTACGACAGCTCCGTCTAGATTTTTATATCGATTTGCAACCGTACCACGTCGTAAACATATCTGGACGTTGAAACGAACGCCGTCGCGAATCAGATAAGTATTGCAACCCAATTTTGCCCCGATCCACAGCTTGTCGGTAAATTACCATCAAAATAATCCCATCAAACTCGTATTAGAACCAATTATGCGATCCATATTGGTGAATAGGACTGAATAGGGACGAACCCAGTGCTGCCAGAACGTGGGTAAATTGTACCCCTTCCCTAGCATCGCGCCCGCATCCCGCACAGCGTCGAAACTATTTCCCTGCCAACCGACGTGGAGACTGAAGCCGTATTTTTATTTTCAACAATTCTAAAAACGTTTTAAACTTTATTTAAAAATGACGTTAATATAAATGTCGTCAAAAAAATTCAATGCTTTTAAACCTAAGTATCAGCTAATAATTTTTAACCTCACTTTTCCTGTTGCTTGACGCCCTTCGTGACTTGCTTAATCAGTTATTTAATTATTTTTCCTTTCTTCATTTACTTTTTTTTTGTATTTGCGACATTTACAACTACAACTGCTGTTAGATTTATTGTTATCTTTCACTTTTAGGCCGGTCTCACTTCTTTGCAGCGTTCTCCGACCTGTTTTCAAAAACGGTTAAGCACGCGACTTCAATGACGTCATCATATACCAAAAAAATTTAATGATTTTGGACCGTTGACAATAAACAGTACGGCTTTAATTACAGTATAGAAAGGATAAACACACACAAGTTGTGTGTGGCAGGGGATCAAGTTCTCCTCGATTTATCTGACCACATGCTTCGCGATCAATCGCGTCGCTGTGTGGGACGCGAGTGAGATGCTAGGGAAGGGGCACGATTTATCCACGTTCTAGCAGCACTGGGCGAACCTCGAGCTATAACACTTCTGCCTTACTCAACCTGTGGGAGCATCCCCTAACGGGGTCGTGTCAATATTAATGAAGAGGGGCACGAGCATGTCAGAATTACGTCTGATTTACGGTATGATACCGAGCACCGCGGCAGGCCACTAAATCGCCGACGCAAGCGCCAAAGCCATTCGCATTACCCACGGCGTCAGTCCCCAAGGCGAAAGCGAAACTAGTATAACCGTTCTGGCACTTGCGTCGGTGGTTAGCAGCCTTCCGCCGTGCTCGGAATCATACCTTTAATGAGGTTCTCGACGGCGTTCGTTCTGACGTCCAAAGATCTTCGCGACGTGGTACGGTTGCAGGTCGTGCTGTAAACCTAGACGCACCTTTAAGGCGGTATTTATTTTGGAGCGGTTTTGGGCAAGTAAATTTTATATTTATTCCTACAAGTGTGCACACCACTGGCACTAAAATTTATGTTAATCTACCTGAAAATGTTTGTCGAATCCCGATGAACTATAAAAAAGGAAATTAGAAAGATCTCCGGGGGATCATACCAATATTAAAAACGTTTAAGCGGTGGGACTCTTTATTGCCTTTTTTATAAGCAAGAATTTGTAATATCTAAGGGAAATTTTTGTCACGTTTAAAATCCCAAATCACTTAAATATTGAAATTTGTGAAAGGTGACAGGGATATTTTTAGTCGTTTTTTACGTGAAGTAGAAAATAACTTTATAAGGGTTATCAAATTGAGTAGAAAAAAATCATTAGTTTATTAAGAACTATTTAGCATTGTTGCTATGAAGTTGGTAAGCTAAAAATAGGCAAAACGATCTGTAGGCTTATTTTTCTCTTATGGGTTATTCGTGCTCAAAAAGGTACATTTTTATGTTGTTTTTTGACAATCCAGTCAAAACTTTTTAATATACTTAATTGTATTTATACATTAAAATATAACGTTAAAAAAAAATTAAAAGGTCTTAAAATTGCGGCAAACAGCAATTAATCAAAATCATCTTGATAAAAATGTGAATCGCGGTTATCATCATATCTCGATGCTGGACCATCAAAAATAAAACAACAAAAAATTATTCGTTAGATAATAGAGTCTCGCAAAAAAATATAGTTCATGCATAAGAGTCGGACCTACATATGTATTACGTATTTTTTGACGCTGGATCCGATCCGAAGCTCAGAAATGGTTCTACTTGTCTGGAATTGGCCCCACGGGCCGAAAAATGCTTTTATTGGCACTGAAATACGGGTTTCGAAATAAAGCGAAACCAAAGCTGAAATTGTGCTTGACTGGTCTACGGCTAACTGAAATTTTCTGTTTGGGACCTGAAAAATGACCCCCTAGGGACCGGGAAAATGACCTCTTAGGGGCCAGGAAAATAACGTCTAAGGGCCGGAAAATCGTGTTTTATACGCAGCAATCACAACAGTGAGATTTTTAAGTACTTTTAAATTCTGTAGCTTAGATTGTGCTCGACAGGTTTATACCAAAGTGGGTAGGGGGTGATTTTGTTGATACCAAACTGGGTCTTTCAACGTGCCAAAAAATTTTCGGGCATAGTTTAAGGTCTAGAATTTAAAGGTACATGAAAATATCACTGCTGTGATTGCTATGTCCGACACATGATTTTTCGGCCCATAAAGGGTTATTTTTCCGGTCCCAAACAGAAAATTTCAGTTAGCCTTAGACCTACTGACACACAAATCTGACTCTGGCTTCAGAATGCACCCGTTATCCCGCCTAATCCCGGAAACCATATTGCAGGGCCTATGGAGGCCATTTTCGATCCGTGGGGTCAATTTGAGACGTGTAGGGCCATTTTTGAGCTCGGGATCGGATGCATGCTAAAATACATGGGAATACATATGTCTGACGCTTATGTATGAACTTTCATTTTTTGTGTGGCTGTCTAATCGTTTTTCCCAGGTAACGATGAAAGGGCTTTTTGAAAACACTTTACACGATTTTTGAGAAGAAAATCAGCTTATCTATTTTAATAGGAACTGGAAATATTAACAAATTTTAAAAAAATACGTTCTAGCGAAAACTCACAAATTAAATATAAGAAATAGTGGTCAAAATTTTACAACAATTGATGCAGTAGTTTTGGAGTTACTATGGTCACCGTCTTTAAAAACGAGAGTTGTGGAAAAAGCGCTTTGCAGTTTTGAGCACTCAAAAAGTTGAAATAAAACGTTCATGAGCAAGTTTTATTGGCTTACCCAATGAAATCGCTGAATCTTTGCTAATTTTCTTCGAATAATCTCAAATTTATACATAAAATTCGTAAAATGTTTTTGATTTGGAAAAGTCAATAAAAATAAAATGCCATATAAAAAAATTAAATACCCAACAACTCCCCTTGAAGACTTAAGATGGGGGAAAAGAAAGCACTTCTCTCGCCAAGAACAATATCGTTTCTCTTGAGGTCTCAAAAATTTAACATACCAGCAATTTAAAAGTTAGAAAATGTGGTGCCAATTTTTTAAACACAAATTTAAAATGTGCTCTTTTTTTATATTTTTCATAAAACTATTAATAAATCACAACAAAAATATAAATCCTGTTTGTCTCCCTGTGAAATTACACATGTTATTTATTGTTTGTGTAAATAGACATGTACCAAAATATATTGCCGATATTATTCAGTTATTCCCAACATTTTTTTGCAAATAGAGCCGGAATATACTATGTAAAACAGGGATCAAATCTGGCATAAATGTGTTAAAATTTCACCGAAGCGTCATGACATAAACAATATTCGTTTATAGGACAATAAATGTTTTTAAATTACAACAGATTTTTTAATTCCATGTCTCTTTTCCATCTGTTTTAGGGGTGGGAGAGGTATGGTTAATTCGTGCTTTGAAAGGTACATTTATATATATTTTTTGACACAGTCAAAGGACCTCGCACAATACTTATGAAGTTGTGCCCTTGATTAAATTCGCTGAAACGTGGCATGAATGGTAGCTCTCAGCATGCTGAGTAAAAGTCTTAATGGGTGCAACCCCAAAAATCAACCCCAGATCCCCCACAGCCTCCCGAAATCTCAAAATACACCCTAAAATAAGTTACGATGTTTAAAGGACATATTCATCTGAATTTTTGCACAGAGGTATCTCTTAGGATGGTAATCAAGAATTAATAGCGGCAACCCCCAAAGTCAACCCCCGACCCCCACTCGCTCGAAATTTTAAAATACGCCGTAATGTCAGTTACGATGTTTAAGAAATATATTTATCATAACTTGTGCACAGAGGTACATATCTCTTAGCATGATGATCAAAAGACTCAATGGACGCAATCCTCCAAAACTAATTCCTGACCCCCAAGCCCCCAAAATCTATAAAATAAGCTCTAAAGTATGTTACAGTATTTAAGGGATAAATTCATCTGCATTTTTGCACAGAGGTAGCTCTTAGGTGATTAAAAGTTCCAATTGGCGCAACCCTAAAAATTAACCCCGGACCCGAGTATTACACACCACCTTGCCTTAATAGTCTTAGATCCGGCATTAAGAAATTATACCCTCATCTGTTAATTAAATGAAATAATATTTTCTAGGCAGATTTTAAAGTGCAATGCAAGTGAACAACATCTACCAGCATAGGTCTGCTACAATTAATAATTAATTAATTAATTAATAGTTAATTTATTTATAACTAGTTACCTTTACATGTTAATTGCATATACCAACTAAAGTGCTCGCCAAAAAAATCGGGACAAGCAATTTTTAGCACCATATTTAACTTGTAGTAACTTTGGAAATAAAAAATATTTTAAGCTGCGGATTTCGGTATGTTAAAGCCCATTTCGTCTAGATGACATGGCGCAAAATGATTTTTGAAAAATAATCAAATGTTCATGGTATACAGGGTGGTCAATGAACAGATGCAAAATTACAAAAGTTTAGAGGTGTGTGATTCCGGTAATAATTTTTTTCGCATTTAATTATAGGTCATTAGTAAAGTAACATCAATATCTCCAGACGTTTTTGCCAGTTTTTTGATTACAGCCCTTTAGCCCCAGAGACACTACTAAACAAAAAATGTGTCAAAACTTTGCTACCAATATCTTTAAAACGCTGTAACTTAAAAACGGCTTTACCGATTTCGACCAGGTTTTCACATTCTGAAAGCTTATTTTCTGGTTCTTTTTATTACCTAACCACTTTATTGGTAAATGGCCATTTCTATAAAATACAGGGGTCAAACAAAAGTAAAGATAAAATTGCACAAAATATGGCTATTGTTCGTTTTAAGCTATGACAATTGGGCTGTACGTTGTTGTTTGGTTTGAAATTTGGTCAATATGCAGCTTCGGTCAATACCTCTGGACGGTTTTTACTTTTTCGATTAGTGCCTTTTGGCCACAGATACGCTACCAGGCAGATCCATTGTCCTAAAATGTGTCTTTTGTGGATTTTTGATGTGATCTGGAAATTTTAAATTAATTACTACTTAATGATTTTTTTTCGTACAGGGTAATCAAACAAAACTGACTCTTTCATTATACAGGGTGTTTCAGATTTTAATCGGGAAAATTTAATAGACGATAGAACATGAAAAAATAAAAAGTCTATATAAACATGTATGTTTTAAAGCTTCGTTCTCGAGATACAGGGTGTTAAAGTTTTGGAAAAAAATAGTTTTTTATTCATAGCTCAAACATCCCTTGGCCGATTTTCCTTAAACTTGACAGGTTTGTTTCTTATGATAAGAGGTATCATTTGATGTAATGAGATATACCGTAATTATTGCAGTGGCGTCCCAGAGGGCAATCTAGTTAGTAAAGATGGAAAAATAATGGTACGCCACTGCTTTTTTATAATTTTGTATTTTTTTAGATTAAACATTTAAAAATACAACTTTTTGTGTTTTTGTTTATTTTTCGTATCTTGCTTTGTTTTCGAGGAAAAAAAATAAAAACTAATACTTTATTGCTTGGCCCTATAGAAAAAATCATGAAAAATACAACTTTTTGTTTTTAAATGTTTTTTCGGATTTTGCTTCGTTTTCGAAAACACAAAATAATAATAAAAAAATCCTGTTCTTTAGTGGCCTCCTAAAACATACATTTAATGTTTTCATTTTTTTAAAATAATAATTGTTGCTTTACACATACAAATGGATGAAAGTAAATTTAATTTGCATGCATCTGATGGACGAATCTTAGTTTGGAGAGAGGAATGAAAGGTACCGTGAGGAGAATATGGAAGCAAGTGATGCGTTTGGTGGGGGTGGTGTTACTGTATGGGGTGGTATCATGAGTAATGGAAGAACGGAAATGGTTATTTTGATAGGTGAGACTATGAATGCGAATAGGTACAGGGATTTGTGTGTGAATGAACCTGTCAAGTTTAAGGAAAATCGGCCAAGGGATTTTTGAGCTATGAATAAAAAACTATTTTTTTTTAAACTTTAACACCCTGTATCTCGAGAACGAAGCTTCAAAACATACATGTTTATATAGACTTTTTTTATTTTTTCATGTTCTATCGTTAAATTTTTCCAATTAAAATCTAAAACACCCTGTATAATGAAAGAGTCAGTTCTGTTTGATTATTGTACGAAAAAAAATCATTAAGTAGTAATTAATTTAAAATTTCCAGATCACATCAAAAAATCCACAAAAGACACATTTTAGGACAATGGATCTGCCTGGTAGCGTATCTGTGGCCAAAAGGCACTAATCGAAAAAGTAAAAAAACGTTTGAGAGGTATTGACCGAAGCTGCATATTGACCAAATTTCAAACCAAACAACAACGTACAGCCCAATTGTCATAGCTTAAAACGAATTATAGCCATATTTTGTGCAATTTTATCGTTACTTTTTGTTTGACCCCTGTATTTTCTAGAAATGACCATCTACCAATAAAGTGGTTAGGTAATAAAAAAGAACCAGAAAATAAGCTTTCAGAATGTGAAAACCTGGTCGAAATCGGTAAAGCCGTTTTTAAGTTACAGCGTTTTAAAGATATTGGTAGCAAAGTTTTGACACATTTTTTGTTTAGTAGTGTCTCTGGGGCTAAAGGGCTGTAATCAAAAAACTGGCAAAAACTTCTGGAGATATTGATGTTACTTTACTAATGACCTATAATTAAATGCGAAAAAAAAATTATTACTGGAATCACACACCTCTAATCTTTTTGTAATTTTGCATCTGTTCATTAACCACCCTGTATACCATGAACATTTGATTATTTTTCAAAAATCATTTTGCGCCATGTCATCTAGACGAAATGGGCTTTAACGTACCGAAATTCGCAGCTTAAAATATTTTTTATTTCCAAAGTTACTACAAGTTAAAAATGGTGCTAAAAATTGCTTGTCCCGATTTTTTGGCGAGCACTTTATCAGCAGTGAAATAGCTTAGTTGGTTGGGTAGTAGCCCGATTTGATTCAATTAATTATGGTAAACATAATTTTGCTAATAGACAAGGGAATAAAAAATAGAAAAAAAATGTTACCCAGCGCGGGATACGAACCCAGAGTGTCGACAAGGCATGCACTGCTAAATGCTGCTACTTAACCAACTAGGCTATTTCACCGCTGATCATTGGTTTATGCAATTGACATGTAAAGATAACAATTATAAGTAAATTAACTATTAATTAATTAATTATTATTAATTGGAACAGTCCCATACTGGCAGATGTTGTTCACTTACATTCACTACATTAAAATCTGCCCAGAAAATATTATTTCATTTAATTAACAGATGAGGGTATATTTTCCTAATGGCGGATCTTAGACTATAACTGACTGGGTACCACACACCACTTTGCCTTAATTGGTTAGATGTTAAATACCATCTGATCAACAACCTTTGGGACTTGGGGGCATGGGGGTCTGGGGTTAATATTGGTGATTGCGCCAATTGGGACTTTTGATCATTATGATGAGAGCTACCTCTGTGCAAAAATGCTGATGAATATATTCCGAAAACACTGAAACATACTTTAGGGCTTATTTTTAGATTTCGGGGGCATGGGGGTCGGGGGTCTGTGTGCAACTTGCTCCGAGTTATCTAAAATTTTTACACAATATTTCAAAAATGTTTTTTATTTAGAAATTTATTTTAAAACAATGCAAAACAAAGTTTAACCCCCCCCTTCCCTTAAGGTTAACTGGATGCTAAATTTGTCTAATTAAAATATTAATCTGTGTTTAAAAAAAATCTGGAGTCTGAAAGTCCACAAAAATACGATTCCATAGTCTTTGTTCGATGAAAATAATTTCTCACTGATAAGTTTTTTTTTAATTTTTAACCCAAAAATCATATTGAGCTAATTCTGTTGAAAAAGACGGATGTTGCATAAATGGCGAATGTTGCAAAAAATTTTCTTTGATTTACTGATTTTTGCCATTTAAGCTGTAGCGGATGCGTAAAAATAATAGTCCAGGAGGTATCAACGTCGGGAAAACAAGAATTTTAGGTTGGCTGATTTTTTGATATGTTGTTCTCCCTTTTTCGGGTAGATCCTCGGCTGTCTGGCTGATGGTAGTAGTTGCGTTGGCACCCAGCTGTGACCTTGACATTTAGAGCTGTTACTGATATGTCAAAAAATGCAGACTTTGGTCATATTATATTGTACCAAGTTTCATCAAAATAAATCGAACTGTTTAAAAGTTAGAAGGGGGACGACTGTATAATTAACAATGATAAAAGTGTCTGGCAATAAAAAATATATATTTGGTAAACCTATCTATTTTTTTTATCTTTGGACAATCCACGAAGGCTGAAAGCCTAAATACTAACGTACCGTGGGTGTCTTAAGCAGGGTAAGAGGAAGTTTGTTATCACGGGACTTAAAAACTTGAAGATTTGGGGGAGAAGGAAAGACCTCCGCTGGCAGTAGGTTCCACAGTCTAGAAACTCTAGGAATAAAAGAACGAACGAAATATGAAGTTCGGGGCCTGTCCAATTGAACCGTATAGGGATGCATATACGCGGCACCACGAGTTTCTCTGTTGGGAGCTGCAAGAGGAGGGACTATACTGGATAATTTGTCCGAGCAAAAACCCTAAAAGTATCTAGAGAAGAGCGATAGATCTCCCACGGCTCGACGATGGGCAAGAGAAGGAAGTCTTTGAGTAAGTAAAGGATCGTTAATAAGACGAACAACCCTTCTTTGAATGGCATCAAGAATGCTGAAGGTTGTAGGGGATGCCATTCCCCAGACATGAGAACAATATTATAGAGAGGGTCGAATTTGGGACACACACAAAGTGTATAAATTGGAAGGAGAAAAATACTTTTGGGTCGGAAAAGAAATCCAAGCTTTTTGAAGCCGCGGTGGTTATAGATACAATGTGTTTATGCCAGTTAAGGTTATTCTCAAATGTGACGCCAACAAGGTTAAATTTGTCCCCGCTCTGCAAAACCTGGCCACTCATAAGCAAAAGATGAGTGTTTGATGATTTTTTCGCGACAAGGAACATGATTGTGTTTTGGATGCATTAAATTAAACGAGATTTTTGGCGCCCGAATCCAATATCAAATTGAGATCCTGTGAAAGAGATATCTGCATCGCCCTGCGTTTGCTTTCCAAGTCGGGTTAAGAGATTGGTTTGGGAACCTGAAAAGTGGAGTGAAGAGTACTATCGTCAGCATAACTATGAATGGGATTGGTTGTGGAAGAAAGAAGGTCGTTGATGTGAAGAAGAAACAAAGTTGGTGCTAGTACTGAACCCTGAGGCACTCCAGCATTAAGACAAGAAATTAAAAATTAGTTTTCTTAAAATGTTTTCAAAACCTTGGATTATTACCTGCACAGGTAGGATGCGAACTAATAAACGCAACCACTACCGCCAGCCAGACAGCCCAGGGTCTATCCAGAAGAGGAAAGAGAACGACATATTAAAAAATCAGCTAACCTAAAATTATTTCTTGAAAACGTTACCTCCTTCTATACTATAATACTGGGATAATTAATCCCAACACCTTATTAATTTCCCGTATTTCATTAAAACAATTTTTCTTTGTCAATATAAAATAATTTTATATGCCAATTTAGGCTCTGCTTTAAAATTCCAATTCAATAATTTTTAAATTAGGCTTCCAATATCCGTAAATACAAAAGTTCGACGAATTTTTGCATAATTCATAAGGCTTCATTACACGAATTTTAATTCTGCTGTTTGACTCAATTATACCTAATTCTATACCCAAATTAGATTTATTTTGTTATTTATTATTTATTTTTTGTAATTGTAATCCTTGTTGTGTTTTACGAAAATGGAATATTTATTTATTTATTTTTTATTAATTTATTAATTTATATATTTATTTATCTATTTATTTATTTATTTATTTATTTATTTATTTATTTATTTATTTATTTATTTATTTATTTATTTATTTATTTATTTATTTATTTATTTATTTATTTATTTATTTATTTATTTATTTATTTATTTATTTATTTATTTATTTATTTATTTATTTATTTATTTATTTATTTATTTATTTATTTATTTATGGTGCCCGTAAACAGAAATTGCATTTATAATTATGATCATTAGAAATTATACAATTTTTATGTTATTTATTAACTTTGCAACACTAGGGTGATTTTTACTTTGTAACACTAGTGTGATATGTACTTTTTCTCACTGCTATATTATACTGTTTTGACAATATTTTTACATCGAAAATCCTACCTAGCAGCATTATATAACTTTTATCATTTTGGAATTTAAAAAGCCCTCACTTATAAAAATTGTATGGTTTGTTTAGGTAATAACGGT
The DNA here is from genome assembly GCA_014170235.1 of Listronotus bonariensis. Classification (NCBI taxonomy): domain Eukaryota; kingdom Metazoa; phylum Arthropoda; class Insecta; order Coleoptera; family Curculionidae; genus Listronotus; species Listronotus bonariensis. Next base: position 24,405 of record JACEGR010003643.1, on the reverse strand, counting down.
AATAGTTTAATACGGTTTTTTTGCTATTTTAAGGGTTTTTTAAAAATTATTGATACTTACATATTTTAGACACTCTTCTAAATAAAAGGTAAGTGGCGCATATCCAAAATATTTCGTTTTTAAAAAAAATATCAGTAAACAAACTTACGGGACCGGGGAGTGAAAAGGGGTGCTGGGTGGGGTAAAATTGGTAAAACGAGTTAATGAAACTGAACATCACATGTAAAATGAAGTAAAAATTACATTTTTTCTCATATTTTTGAGAAATAATATTAAAAATATGAAAATTGTAAATGCATAACCTAAAGTCCTAAAAGTAAGAAAAAAACTACTACTAAAGCCGGCTGTCCATGAGAGCAGTTTTCCGCTCGCGGGTGATAATTCAGCGTTGTGATTGGCGGAAAAAGCATTTTAAATTTGGACAAACCAATCACAACTCTGAATTATCAATCCGCGAGCGGAAAACCGCTCTCATGGACAGCCGGCTTAACACAGCTACTAAACGTCGTTATACCATGCAAAATATGGAAAGCATTTGGCAACGTCGGAAGGGTCTGATTCTATTTATGAATAGATAAAAGAAAGTGGATTCATAAAGTGTGTATTAGCCTCAGGTTTAATTAAGGGATTAAAAAAAAGATTCAACTAGTTGTTTGAGTACACGAAGACAGAGAGAAAGGAATTTGATCTATAGAAGTTTTTCTCTGGCGCTTTAGGTCGAACGGTCAAGCGGCAAAGCTGCCTCTATAAAGTGCATGCTCAAAGGTAGGAGGGAGATTTTTAATTTGATCTACTTACCTGACAACACTGTGCCACTTTTAAAAATAAGTAAAACTCACTAAAAAATAAAAATAGTACATAAAAAAAAATAAAATTCAATTAAGTCGGGTAATAACATATACTGGTTAAGCAAATAGGTATTAAAACATTGGTCAGTAAAGCAACAACAAAGTATGTAAATGACTTATCCAATCAGAAATGTTTACATGCGGGTATTCACATTAGACTGTGTTAAGTTATTTAGCTGAACAAGGAATGCTCTAAACAACTACATGTTGATAACCAAAAGTTTTTTAAAATTTAATACCATATGCTATTTCTACCCAAAATTATTAATTATTTATTTTTATTTATTATTTTTAACTTTATAGTAAGTTTTATTTTTTTTGAAGTGAGTTTTTATAAGTGTTTAAAGCTTGTGCATTTACTTTATGTTCACAATATCTTAAAGCTTTTATAAAGATATACTTTTTCTTCGCTATACATTTTCGGATTTAAAGAGAATAAACGAGCCAATTTTAACTGCCACCGCACATTTTCAACAAAAGGTAAGTTTATCTATGCGCCCCCAGGGGTCGACGAATAATTCTTAACGCGCTCTGCGAAGTCCTGCTGAATCCACATTCACGCCGACTGAACCATGGCACTCTAGAGGTTTCTTATCCGAGGCTTTCCTGTTGATGTTCCAAAAAGTCTGCGTTTCGTTTTTTATCTTGTTTGCATTAGCTCCTATTATGTTTTTTATTTGCTACGACGCGTCGGGTGGTTGTTGAATTTACTATTATATTCTGCGATAAGGGGTTTTAATGACTGGTTATTCAATAAAATTTCTTTGATTCGAGGTAACCCATTTGGGTTTGTTACTAGTGTAAAATTTTGTGTGGATATGCAAATTTATTCGTAAAAAGTGTTTAATGTTGATGTATCTACAAACTTAACCAACCCGTATCTCAAAAGTTTAGACATCTAGGACATGAGTTTAGTTGATTTTTAACACCCTTTTTTTATTAGCTTGGGTTGTACGTATGTATGTATGTAACGGAATCTTTAAGCTTAATTTTCACCAACTTTCAGCGATTCGAATTCTTTGAAACTTTGCACACGTATCAAGGACCCATGACAATGCAATAATCTGCAAACAGTATCCCGTTATCCTGATTAGGATCGCCAGGATAAATAAATTCCTTTATAGATTTTCTGTAGGAGAGTAACAGAGAAAGAGCTAGTGCGCGATCTGCGCATGCGTGCAGTTTTGGACGTACTCTCAGCATAAGGCTGACAGAAACTTGTTCTGGAGTAGTTGCGTTCTGGAAACCCCATGCAACAGTGAAGCTTTAGCAAATAGTTCGTGTAATAGGTGAAGATATTGACTTCATATTCTAGGGTTATAAAGTACTCGTCAGGAGCTTTAAAATGATGTATCACTCGACCCGCCTTCTCATTTAAGAATTTTGGGGTGGTGGCCCTGGTGGTTAAGGGGTTAAAGGGGCGCCGTCCAATTTTTTGTAAAAACGTTCCCCTCAATTAATATCTTGACGTGTTTCGGCAATTTTCTCAAATCTGTCTCGTTTCGAAGATAACTTGAGTGGAAAGTTTTTAAATGAACACCCTGTATGTATCGTAGAAAAGTTTAAATTTTTACAGAAAGAAAAATACATCAACCCGCATTTTAAACGTTTTTGTACGACCGGGCGTAAAATACAATTTTACGACCCCCATGTAAGGGCGTGAAAAATGCACTACGCCCTAGGGCAAAAAAGTATCAAAAACGCCCGTATTTATAAAACCATAATAAAATTAAATAATGTCCCATTTTTTTTTCTAAATCAAAAACATTTACCACTTAGTAATTACGTCTTAAAAATTGTATAATTTAAAAACACTTCAATTTCCTTTCGCAACTCTATCTCATGAAATAGTATTGTAATACAAAAAACATTTCATTTTATAATATATTTCTTATTATTATTTCCAATTTTAAATCAGCTCCGTCGCGTAGCGTATCGATATCAAGTGTCAAATGACAAATACATTCCATTTAACAACTGGAATAAATTAATTCTTCCAACGGGATAACGGAATAAGTCCCGAAGGAAAATGTTCCTATTAATAAAGCGCAGTTTGCGAAAAATGGTTTTTCTTTTTCAGGCAGTCGTTTTGTGGAGAAAGAAAATAATAAAAAATTAAAATTTGCAAAAAAATAAATAGGTTTAGTTTTAACAATACAGTACGAGTAAAATATGCAGTGCATCAATTAAATAATAATAGTAATAATGGAAAAATTCATTAATTCACAAATTCTTAAGTATTTAGAAAAACACAAAATTTTTGCATGACAGACAGTATGGATTTCGCCACAAAAGATCTACAGCAGATCTTCTTTCCTTCGTATCACACTGCTGGAATAAGTCTCTTTTTTAGGTGAATCCCAGATCGTTGCTCTTGATATATCCAAAGCTTTTGACCAGGTCTGGCATGCCTCACTTCTTAATAAACTTCCCTTCTATGGTCTTTCTCTGTACTTGGCTCTCTAGTTATTTATCTTATCGACGTATATCGGTTATTGTGGACGGTCATTCTTCAAGCTTTCACCAAGTAAATGCTGGAGTGCCTCAGGGCTCAGTTCTGGCACCAACATTGTTTCTTCTTCACATAAACGACCTTCTCTTGTCCACAACTAATTCCATTCATAGTTTCGCCGACGATAGTACCTTTCACTCCAGTTTTCAGGTTCCTAAACCCATAAAAATTTGTATCTATGTCAACTTTAATGGTCTGGTCTTTAAAAAATGAAAATGTTCCATATAGGCAAATTCAATTGCGGTGCTTTTTTAATATATATTTTTTTAATTAATATATACTAAAAAAACCTTTAACGTATTTCCGGCCCTTGAGGTATTATCTGACAGAACCTCTAAATTTACCCATGTGGGTGTAAATTATCCTGCATTAAACTATTTATATAATCATTAGAGCTTATCTTTTGATCCCTTTGGTATAATTTATAATATTTTTAACTCAAAATGTTTGTTTTAAACAACACCCTTGAGAATCTATATCAAGGCCCTTTCAGGACAAACCTTAAAATATTCCGATTTAACTTTTTTTCGGTCAAGTAATAAATTTTAATAAGATTGTTTTATTTTTGACATAAATTATTATGCTGCAGTGGTTAAATAAATAATAAAAATTTTAAAAATGTAATTTAGTGTGTCGGTATTATCAATAATAAAAAATAAACTCAATAAATTTAATTTAAAGTCTTTTAAAATTAATAATTAAATCTTCTAAACAAAAAATTGATTGTTTGAATATTAGTAAACTTAGTATAAAATCAAACTGTAAACAGTATTTTCTAATAACTCTTTATCCCTTTTTTAACCTCACTTTTCGCCATTTCGTAACAGCTTTTTTAAAGTTTCCATAGTTTCTGCCTTGAAGAATTGTCCAGTATAATTCCTCCACTTACGGTTCCCAACAAAGAAACTCGAAGTGCCGCACGTATGAATCCCTAAACGGTCCAACTGGACAGGCCTCGAACTTTCCACATTGTTCGTTCTTTTATTCTTAAAGTTTCTAGACCTGCTGCTTGCGCAGGTTTTTCTTTTCCTCCAAAATCTTCAAGTAATTAAGTCCCGTGTTAACAAACTGCTTCTTATCTCGCTTAAGAGACCCACGGTACATTTGTGTTTAGGCTTTTAGCCTTCGTGAATTGTTTAAGAATAAAAAATATAACAGCAGATACATGACAAGTGGCAAAATGTTTTTAAGGTTTTTTAAAATATTTAAAATTGATTACCCAATTTTTTTATTATTTCAATAACGAAAAAGTTTATTTTTTGCAAGCTTTTTGCCAACCCTGTATATTTGACCTTTATGTGTTTACCGATTTTCCGTCAATTGTGAACCGTTTTTTTTTCTTAAATTTTAAACGGTAACTTCCGAGGTGGAAAAACCAAATGAGGATTTGATGGTGAAATCCTGGGAAAATCGATAGAATTAAAAAAAAACGTTCATGTATTTTTTTATACTTTTAATAGTGGTGCCAACTGGCCATCTCTCCCTTTAAAAGAAGAGAAAAGTTTGAAAATACACGAGTCCGCAAATTCTTTGTTTTCAAATCTTTTTTTTATTTTGTTTAGTTTAAAAGAATAAAAATAAAATTCACTTTTTATATGAATATTTCTAGATCATTAAAAGTGTGGAGACATTTTTCTTTTAAAATTGGATTTTGGAATTTTATAGTAGCAAAGGTGTAGTAACAATAACAAATGCTTAATGAAATAAGGTTTATATCTGTAGTCCAACAACTTAAACCCAAATACATAGGTGTTTTCAAAATTTTAAAATGTTTTAAAAGTTTAAAACCCTGTACGTTTTTTGTATTTTTATAATATACATATTGGTTTTTTTTTCTTTAAGTTGGTTTACCTTTGTTCTTATTGTTATAAATTTAGATTAAAGATTAGACACCCTTTGAAGTGTGCTAAAACACCTTTTATCGTCCTCATTTTAACTCCAAATCCCAAAATTAATCTGTATTTAACCCTTTTACCGAAATTCAAGACAATACCACCTTTAATTCTACCAAAACTTTAAACTGCTAAACCTATAATACCCCAAACTATTCACAGATTGTTATAGGGTTCAAGAACGTCTTTTTCAAGCTCTGGATCGAACTGTTTCCTGGATCAATTGTAGATTCAACTGGGAATAATAAGGGTTTAAGCTGATCCAGAAATTTCCTTTGATGTGTAAAATAACCGTTTGGATGCCGTCATTCGGAGTACTAGACCAGATGGAATTGATTTAAATTTAAAGAAAAGATCCTAGGCATGGGCAAAGGTCGATATACTTAGGTCGATTTTATAGATAAGATAACAAAAGTCTACAAAAAGAAAAACTATTGATACCAAAGATATGATATATGGTTTTTTTTAATGTATTTTTGATTTTTTAAACATGAATCTGTGGTCTAAGTTTGACCAACAGGTATCAATTTTTTTCTAACCTGACTAAAACAATCTGCAATTTTAATTTTCTGGTTACTATAGCAATTTTCTGAAAACCAAGACTGACTAAGCTGTTTTCTGAATTAGTTTTGGGTTTAAAAATAATAATAAAGGTTTAAGCATATCCAGAAAATTTCTTTGATGTGTAAAATAGCCGTTCGGATTCCGTCATTCGAAGTACTAGATCAGATGAATAGGATTTAAATTTAAAGAAAAAAACTAGACGTGGGCAAGTGTCGATATACTTAGGTCGATTATATTAAAGATAACACAAAGCTAAAAAACTATCGATTCCAGAAATGTTGTATGGTTTTGTGATTTAGTTTTGATTTTTAAACATGAAACTGAGAATTTGACCATCAGGTAACAATTTTTTCCCTTACCCGAATTAAAAAGAAAAAGTCGCATTTTCACAGGTTTTGATAGCGATTTTCTGAAAACTAAGGCGGCCTGAGCTGTTTTCTGAATCAATTATAGATATAACAAAGAATAATAAGGGTTTAAGCAAATCCAAAAAATTTCCTTAATTTTATACATTCGGATCCCCTCAGTGGGAGTACTAGATCAGATAGAATTGATTAAAATATAAAGAAAATACAGTACGAATGTGCAAGTGTCGATATACTGCATGAAAGATGACACAAGTAAACAAAAAATGGAAACCTATCGATCCCAGAGATGTGACGTATAGTTTTTTGGTGTATTTTTAATATTTAAACATAAATCTGCTGTCAAAATTTGACAGCTCACTTTTTTCCTAATTTAAAAGACGGGAAAAACTTCGCGGTTTAAAAAGATTTCTTAAGCGATTTTCTGGAAACTAAAAGTGATTAAGCTGTTTCTAAATCAATCCAGAATATACCTGAAATTAAAACGGTTTTAAGCTGATTTAGAAATTTCATTTGAGGTTTAAAATAGCTGTTCGGAACCCGTCATTCGGAGCACTAGACCAGATTAAATTAATTTAATTTAAAGAAAATGTATAGAAGAAATTGGCAACAGTCAATATACCTATGTCAATGGCATAAAAGAATTCAGATTAAGAAGCAGCAGTGTTGCAATTCGGTTAATGAGCTGATAAAAATGGGTATCTAGATCAAAAGTGTCGAAAATATTTACCATATTTACAGAAATATTCGATTTAGGGTTTGCGTCTCGGCTAGAAGAAAGCACTTTTAAAACAAGAAACATTAAATTTTAGGCAAAATATTAGGCATCATAGTCTAAAAACCTAAATAAAACAAAGAGTAGTTACCAGCTAATGTTTCGCGTAATTTTATATAAAGTGACATAACGTAAGTTCTTGAATATTTACACTTAAACTGCAGGCATAACAAATCCGACTTTGCACATTTAGCTTCCTGGCAGAATTGTTTACGGAATCTATGATGACAACCACCAGAACCCTTAGCACAAATTGTAGACTAATTCTTTTTGTGTTTTTTGTTGCATTTATTCAATAAATTATAAAAAATATTTAAAAACACGATAATAACTGCCAAAACAACAAGAAAAACTTGACCATTTGTCATAGACTCTTATACTAGTTCAAAATTATGCCGATAAGGGCTTTTCGACAATGTTGAAAGCTTAATTTGAATTATTTATAGAACCAGGACTCTTTGTTTGACCTCCGGACAGTGCGGACGTGCGTAGAGGACTACAAAGTTCTTCCCGGAGTGGCGGCTAGAGGTGTCGTACGAACGTTTTTTACCTTCGGGGATCAAGGAAAGATTCACGCTAAATTGAAGGCATCTTTCTTCTGGATCTAAGCGCTGTGAGCGAAGATTTCTATAAGCTGATGGTATCCTGTTTGGTGGTGAACACGAGGTCAGTAATGAAAGTGAAGGTTATACGTAACACCAGTAGCAGATCTTGGTTTGACAGCCGACAATTTATGCATTGCATCGATTGTTGAATTATTTGTTTTCTTTTTAAAATTTCTGGGAGCTACGAGCTCGATTATTCAGATTTTTCGCCGACGAAGCCCTGGAAAGCATAGTCCGGAAGGGGAGAGTGGTGGATTGGACCTGAAGGGACCAAAACCAAGAAGAAAAATTAGAAATAGAAATAGAATCTATAAAACCATCATACGTAAAAAGGAAAAGCATCGGACAAATGTAATGTATGGTCTTTAAAGTATTTTTGTGTTTTACCTAAATACGAATTCTTGGTATGCATTTTTGACGAATTTCTTAAGCAATATTCTTTCTATTCATTTTTTATACCTTTTATATTTTGTAAAGAAATGTTATGTTTTCATAACCTGTTATTTGCTATTTTTCCCTTTAGGTATTCTTTACTTTTTTGGGTAAATTTTGTGTATAAGGATGTTTTGCTATCAGTTTAAATAAAGCAAGGCATGTGAATCATGGGCTACAATGTTTTTTAATTAGTTTACTAAAAATTCTTTAATATTTTTTTAAGTATTAATATTTGATGACCTGCGACATGCGATATATTTTATGTTTTCCGGTTTAATTTTACATTCGTGATAGTTCTGGTTAGTTTAGTTGCCAATCCTTAAGAAATTGCAGACTACCGTTAAAATGTATTATTTTTCGTTTTTTTAGATTACTTAGAAAAAAATTTGAACCTTATAACCATAGTTTAACCACGTAGTCGTGTTTAGAAGATAAACAACAATTTTTTCCTAGGACCACATGTGAAAATCGCAAATAGCACACTTGTAATGTAATATACAATTAAAAACTATACATCACACCTCTGAGTCTTGTACTTTTCTTTATTTTTATACTGGTTTAAAAAAATTCTACAATAAAAAAAAATATTACTAATATTTTTAAACCCTTCTATAATAAATTTAATCATTTTCAGAAGTCGAATCAATTTGATGACTTCGTAAACTTTATGATCTTCAGAAACGTTTTACTTTAGAGCATATAAATATCAAACGGGAAGCTATAATGCTATAAAAGTAACTTAAAAATTTATTGAGTTCTTAGAGAACATCAAAGATATTAGCGATGGGATGCATTTTTCTAGAAATGTTATTTTAGATAATAAAAATTGATGCTGCGTAGGCTGCCTGGTGTCAACTTTTACCCTTACGTAGAATTTTGTATGTATAAATAGTATTCTATATCCTGTAAACTGTTTAATTATAATAATAATAATAATAATAATAATAACAGCGCGAACTGACACCGCATGTCGAGCCTGTCGACAGCAAGCCGAAACCCTTATGCATTTATTGTCAGTTTGTCCAGTGCATGCTGTCAATAGCTACATCCATCGGCATAATGACGCTCTTCGGGTACTTTACTATCACCTGAGGCATTACTACGGCATCGATGAAAGAGCAAAACTGCCGTTTGCTCCCGGAGACATTGAGGCAGTAGTGGAAAATGACAACTGTCGCATATACTGGAACTACGCGTTCCCAATAACACATCAAATTCAAGCGAATAAACCCGACATCGTTCTTCTTGATAAGACAAACCACTTTTGAACCATGTATGTAATAGAGTTCTCCGCCCCAGCGGAAACTAACATCGATATAAAAGAACGGGAGAAACGAGCCAAATATCAAGATCTTCTTGGAGAACTCCGGAGGCTCTATCCGGAGTATACCGTGCGATTGGTTGTCCTGGTAATTGGCGTTTTGGGAGGCATGAAGAATAACATATTAAGAAAAATGAGGTACATTCCAGCATGTGAAAATACAGCCAAACAACTGGTGATAAAGATGCAGAAATCTGTTGTCCTTGGATCCCTTCGTCTGCTGAGGCAAATGAATTTGGCCGAGGATCACTGACCGAGCGTACGCGAGGAGTGGTCTTCGATATGGATGGCCTTCCGCACGACGCCCTATGGGGTCGGAGCCATGGGATACGTCGTGTCGGATTTTTAAGAGAATAATAATAATCTTTATTGTCTAACAGTAATCCATTTATAAGACAATTTGATACACATAATAATAACTGAGAAATAAACATTGCATGGCAAAAAATATAATAGTAAAAAAAATATTAACTAAACTTAAAACTAATAAAATTATTCTAAGCAGTCCACAATACCCTATGTTTTAATTATTTAGTAAACTGAATCGAAGACAGGTCGTAGGCATCAATGTCGTTACAAGTCTCATTAAAAAGGCTTGAAATAGTGGTGTTTTAATCAAAACATTATTAGAAGGTGTAGGTAAGTGAAATGTAGGAGATAGTCTAACAGATTTAAAAGGAACATGAAAATTTATCTGGGACAATAATTCAGGAAAATCAATAAGGCATCTGCAGACTTTAAACAGAAATTAAATTGATGTAAATTTTCTACGATTATTCAAAAAGGGAATCTGAAACCGTTCAAGAAGCTCTCCCTGGTCTACACCCCTCGGTGGAAAATGTCCACTACCTTTAAATGCAAGAAATTTAACAAATTTTCTTTGAACATTTTCCAATTGATTTATGTACTTGTTGTAAATCGGGTGCCAAATAATAGAACCATATTCAGGAACAGAGCGGACTAACAGAAATATAAGGTTTTCAAAGTTTCGATGTTGTTGAAGTTTCTAGAATTACGTATGATAAAACCCAACATCTTCATTGCTTTACTGCATATCCCCTCTATGTGTTATGCAAAAGAGAACTTTGTATCAAAAGTAATACCCAGGTCCTTAAATGTTTCACAACGACCAATTGCTGCATTATCTAGTTTGTACTCAAAGTGAACTGGATTTAACTTATTTGAGTAGGTCATAACGAAACACTTTTCGGTGTTTAAGGGTAAGTTGTTTTTATCACACCATTTTTAGTTAGTTTAGATAAACATAAACTGAAACATGTGTTTAAGCTTTATGGTTTCACGACTGTACCCTTACCATTTTTGGCAAAATGTTTAAAAATTGTAGTAAACTTGTTAAACAAAAAAGTGACGAGGTCGCCCAGTCAGACACCTGAAACATTTGACACTGACTGGCTGGATTAAAGCGCCGCTTAAACTCGTCAAAAGGAATTCTTCTTAAAAGGTTTAAAATGTGTTCTTATCATGACGTTTATTTTATTGCTGGCCTAGAGACTAAAAGGCTTTTGTTTAGAAAAAAATTGATGGTTATGTAATAACTTGCAAACGTCATTTTTAACATAAAATTTAAAATAAGTCAAAAATCGTTAAAGTAAGGTATAACACTATACACAAAAAATGTTTAGAATTTTACGCATCTAAAAAAATAATTATATATTGAAAACTAAAATTAAGCGACTTAGCAACGTTGCAGTTGCAAATTTAGAACATAATGACATTTCATAATCAAGTTTTACTTTTTTACAGTTTTGGTTTATCTGCAGTTCAAGTCTAAATAACGAAGAACGCTTTATGGCTATATATAAAGTTTCTCGAAACACTGACTATTATCCTGCTTTGTGCTATTTAGGTTGTCAAACAATGATGCCTAATATTTTTCGTAAAATTTAATAACTAATCAGGTAATTTATGTAAATATTTTTTGCCAAATTAAATCTAGATACCCATTTTTATCAGCTGTTTAACCGAATTGCCATAATGTGCTCCTTAATTTGAATTCCCAATAAGTTGTTCGATTTAAAATAAGGGAATTGGCAGTAGTTTCCGATATAACCGAAAGTGCTAGAGCTGTCAAAATATTTAGTCGTATGTGCCTTACTGACTTACAATGTTCCCAAAGTTTCAAAATTTTCCAGTGCCTACTTTTCAAAAATAGAGCGCAACAGTTGCCGGTGGGACATCCTGTATATAAATCCCTTTTAGCTATTTTCTAATAATTACACAGTGCTTAGTTATCCATCTACCAAAAGGCCGAGACACATCCAGATTTAATCAGATACCCTCAAAGGACTTCTAGTAAATAATTGTTGTGACACGCAGGAAATTCTGTAACGGCCACAACTTTGATAAAGCCCTTTATATCCAAAGAGGCAGACCCTTTACTTCCTTTCGGTCAGTTTGAACACTATACCGGTAATTCCATGCTTTGATGTGGTCCAATTTTAGTATCTTTGCGGTAAAGTTAGCAACTGTTGACTGTGTTACAGGATACAGGAGAGAAAACAATTGTTTGAAGGGTTTTAAAGTCTAGTTTACTTAGGAAAGTTTATTTTAAAATCAGTTAAACAGTTTAAATTGTTTAATTAATTTTGTTTTATTCACATACTTAATCAGTGGCGACTCGTAGTTCGTTTAACAGGAGGGGTGCTTAAGATACAGAAGAAAAAATCACATTTAACATGTATCTGATCTAGGTATTTGCCCTAGATTTTTATTTTAAGTAAAAAAGAGAATAAATATTGTTGTGACATGCGGAAAAGTCTGTAACAGCCACAGCTTTCATAAAGCCCTTGATATTCATAGAGGCAGACCCTTTACTTCCTTTTGGTCAGTTTGTACGCTATACCGGTAATTCTATGCTTTGATGTGGTCCAATTTTAGTATCTTTGCGGTATAGTTAGCAACTGTTGAGTGTGTTACAGGATACAGGAGAGAAAACAATTGTTTGAAGGGTTTTAAAGTCTAGTTTACTTGGGAAAGTTTATTGTAAAAACAGTTTGAATTGTTTTATTAATTTTGTTTTATCCACATACTTAATCAGTGGCACCTCGTAGTTCGTTTAACAGGAGGGGGTGCTTAAGATACAGAAGACAAAATCACATTTAACATGTATCTGATCTAGGTATTTGCCCTAGATTTTTATTTTAAGTAAAAAGAGAATAAATATTGTTGTGACACGCGGAAAAGGCTGTAACAGCCACAGCATTCATAAAGCCCTTGATATCCATAGAGGCAGACCCTTTACTTCCTTTTGGTCAGTTTGTACACTATACCGGTAATTCCATGCTTGATGTGGTCCCATTTTAGTATCTTTGCGGTAAAGTTAGCAACTGTTGAGTGTGTTACAGGATACAGGAGAGAAAGCAATTGTTTGAAGGGTTTTAAAGTCTAGTTTACTTGGAAAAGTTTATTTTAAAAACAGTTAAACAGTTTGAATTGTTTTATTAATTTTGTTTTATCCACATACATAATCAGTGGCGACTCTTAGTTCGTTTAACAGGAGGGGGTGCTTAAGATACAGAAGACAAAATCACATTTAACATGTATCTGAACTAGGTATTTGCCCTAGATTTTTATTTTAAGTAAAAAAGAGAATAAATATTGTTGTAACACACAGAACTCAGTAATCGCTACAGCTTTCATTAAGCCTTGATATTCATAGAGGCAGACCTTTTACTTCCTTTCGGTCAGTTTGTACACTATACCGGTAATTCCACGCTTTGATGTGGTTCAATTTTAGTATCTTTGCGATATAGTTAACAACTGTTGAGTGCGTTACAGCATACAGGAGAGAAAACAATTGTTTGAAGGGTTTTAAAGTTTGGTTTACTTGGGAAAATTTATTTTAAAAGCAGTTAAACAGTTTGAATTGTTTTATTAATTTTGTTTTAACCACATACTTAATCAGTGGCGACTCGTAGTTCGTTTAACAGGAGGGGGTGCTTAAGATACAGAAGACAAAACCACATTTAACATGTATCTGATCTAGGTACTTCCCTAGAAAAATCTGTAACAGCTACAGCTTTCATAAAGCCCTTGATATCCATAGAGGCAGATCCTTTACTTCCTTTTGGTGAGTTTATACACTATACCGGTAATTCCATGCTTTGATGTGGCCCAATTTTAGTATCTTTGCGGTAAAGTTAGCAACTGTTGACTGTGTTACAGGATACACCAGAGAAAACAGTAATTGTAAGGAGTGTTTTAAATTTATTTATTTAAAAAGTTACCACTTAGTTATCTGCGGAAAGAGATAAATTTGAGAAAATTAACCAAACACGTAAAGATATTTATTAAGGAGGAACGTTTTTTACAAAAAAATGGACGGCACCTCTTTAACCCCTAGCCACCAGAGCCACCACCCCGAAAGTCTTAAATGGAAAGAGGGTCAAGTAATACATCATTTTAAAGCTCCTGACAAGTACTTTATAACCGTCAAATAAAAAGTGAATATTGTGATGTATATATTTTGGAATTACATATAGGGTCACTTGACGTCACTGGGCAAATGTACCATATGGAACTATCTTCTTGGAACCATAAGACCGGTGAACCATCAAAACTAACTTTGCATTTTTTTAAAACCAACTTAACTTATTTGACTAACTTAATTTAGTACGGGCATACCCCCACTAGGAGTAGCCCGTACGGGGCTGAACTAAAACTTTAACTTTATACTTGACTACACTAACTACTTCTTATCTAATAAAAATCCCCTTTTAATTTCTTTCTCTCTTCTTTAAATATCAAATTTTCCAGTGTTTGTTTTGCATTTCTACGCTACCCAGTTTGTTTAATGTTTTTATTTTATTATTATATAAGTAACCTAGAAAATTGTTTAATTTATACTTTTAAGACCTTTTAATATCTTTATACTTACTACAAAAAGGCGGTACTTTAAAAATAACCCAAATACCTGATTGGGATGGCCATATTTTTCCGAAACTAATAAAGTAAGATGTACTTAATGGGATGCATTTTTAAAGCTTTTTTAAAGATATTTTTATTGGTAATATATTATCCTACCCTGTATATTATCACTAGTATCCCCATTAAAAATCATGTTTTTTAAGTTTTTGTGAACCCTGAGTACAAAATCAACATTTTTTCTTCGTGAATTATATTTTTTACAAGCAAAAATTTTTGAGAAATTACTTTTTTTGAAAAATAAAATTTTTGGTGCATTTGTCCTTTTGTAAACCCCATCAGTGGACAGTCTGTATATTTATGTCAAATATCGACATAACAAATTTCGTATTTCTATGTTAAAAGCTTAAAAAGTTATAATGAAGAACCACCTTTAAAAACACCTGGTTTGTCTTTATTTATAGTAATTAAAACAATAAGCGATCTAGGAAATTAAAAGTTAAATGCTAAATAAAAATAAATATATTACTTAAGTAAAAGCTCATCGTAAGGAACAACTCTTAATATTGAATTTAACACTTGGGAAACTATAACATGGATAACTTCTGCAACCACTGGGTAACCTATATCCTTTACTACTTCTTCGGAGTTTTCGTTAAGAAACATGTTCATATGATCACCTAAAAATTAAAAAAAAAAAAAATTTGTGTTGTCTTAAGTCTTTTTTTTATTTAAAAAAGTGTGATCACATTGATGGTTTTTACCGTTTAAGAAAACGCAATTTTGTAGCACTTGTTTAATTAATAAACAATGCATTTTTATTTAACTTGTCCCCCCTTCTTTTATTTTTTGAACGGAATAATTTAAAAAAATAAATTTTGAGATATAGAATAAATGCATAAATTCTATATTTTGGAAAGAAATTAATAAAAAAATTTTAAGATGGCGTCCGGGTGCCATTGTGGCAAAAGAATTAAATGAAAAGAGGGGTCTTGTGACACATCATTTCAAAGCTTCTGACGAGTGCTTTAACTAAGTCAATAACTTCACCTAGTACAAAATGGCGGTATTTTGAAAATTACCTAAATACCTGATTTGGATGGCCATATTTCCAAAACTAATGAAGTTGGATGTACTTAATGTGGTGTTTTCTTAAAGCTATTTTAAGGGTAATATAATATACAGGGTGCTTTATTACCAAAATATATACTTTTTTTCTACCCTGTATATTATCACCAGTATTACCATTAAAAAGATGTTTTAAAGAGATTTAAGAAAACACCACATTAGGTATGTACATTTAACTTTAGTAGTTTTGGAAATATGGCCTGGCTAACCAGGTATTTAGGTAATATTTAAAGTAGATACCGCCATTTTGTATTAGGTGAAGGTATTAATTTTATATTTTAGAAGTATAAAAACTCGTCAGTAGCTTTAAAATATTGTGCCAGAAGACCTCTTTTTCCATTTAACTTTTGTGTGATCACATTGATGGTTTTTACCGTTCAAGAAAACGCAATTTTTTAGCACTTAATAAAAGTGCATTTTATTGAACGTCCCCCCTCTTATATTTTTTGAACTGATTTATTTAGAAAAATAAACTTTGGGATATAAAATGAATGCATAAATATTATATTTTGAAGAGAAATTGATAAATTAAAATTTCAAGATGGCGCCCAGCCGTCATCTTGAAATTTTCATCTTAACGTCACTCTAAAAGATAGTTTTTATGCATCAATTTAATGTCCTAAAGATTAACTTTGTTAATTAATCCGTTTAAAAAAAGGGGGGACATTATAGAAATACACTCTAGATAGTAGGGTAACTGTAACCCGTACGATTTTTGACACAATGTTTAAAAATTGCTTGTAAAATATTGTGGTAAACTTGTTCAACAAAAAATGAAGCTTTCTGCCCAGTCCGACAACCAAAACATTTGGCATTGACAGGCTGAATTAAAGCGCCGCTTCCATATATGGCGGTATGAATATTCATGGTAGACTCGTTAAAAGTCAATTTCATTACTGGCCCAAGGACTAAAGACTTTCCCGAAAATGAATCACCCTAATTGATATACTTACCGAGAAGTTTGTTTCCGTCAAACAAGTTTTCCAGTTGAAAGGTGGCTTTACCTACATGGGGTTCAGTGTTT
The DNA here is from genome assembly GCA_014170235.1 of Listronotus bonariensis. Taxonomy (NCBI): domain Eukaryota; kingdom Metazoa; phylum Arthropoda; class Insecta; order Coleoptera; family Curculionidae; genus Listronotus; species Listronotus bonariensis. Next base: position 8,052 of record JACEGR010003643.1, on the reverse strand, counting down.
GATTTTATAATTCTGGTATATTCTTTGTTGTCACTTTTCTTGATTATTTCGTAATCATATGTATATTTAAAACTACTGTCATCTAAAATTAAAAATACATTATTTTATAGGATGATTCTACACTAAGAAGAATATTTCGGCTTATAAAACCACGATTTTGACGCTTTTCGGCTATTTACCGAAGACCCGCGCAAAACTACCACGGATTCGTGTATGTCCGGGTTACTACTTTTTTCTTCATAAGAAAATATCACTGGAAAATATTCAAAAATACGAACAAAGGAAACATGGTGACCAAAATTTACCCAAAAACCCAAAGAAAAAAATAGAAAAAAGAAAGCAACAAAGAAAAGATTATCCAAACAACACCACTCTATAAAAAAAAGTTTTTAACCAGGCGTGTTATATAAGGATTTCGTTCTATTTTTGTCTTCTGAACAGGAATCTGTGGTCATTTTAGTTTAGTTATTCTTATTTTTTCGGTTTCTTACGGCTAGGAGAAATTGTAACCTCATGACTCAATTCTTACCATAGTTTCTTATTTAGGAGTAAATTTAAAATTAATTATATTGACTAAAGAGTTACTAGAGTCCCATAAAGTTTTCTCTAAAAATATTTTTTGAAAAAAATATTAGATAGCCTGACTCGCGGGCCCCCGATGATTTATACCGCCTTCGACGCCCTCTGGTCGAGCCTGGTGACTTTCCCTTTCACTAGACGTCAATGATAATAATAGGTTTGTTCCAGCAGAATGTTGGAAACATATTAGCATCAATAGTAAAACGCAGAAATTGTTACAAATATTAGTCAGAAATGTTAGCAACAGTTTTCTGCTGGAACTAAAAATACACAAGGCGTGCATACTGCTTATACGTCAATACAAGAAAGGTTATGTTAAAAATTTGTCAGTAATGTTTGAAGAAAGTTTGCAAACTTTTCAAACAGTTTCCAACATGTTTTCAACATTTTAAAACTACTGCTGAAACAACAAACCCTGGTATAATGATACAAACATAACACTGTTGGAACGACAAATTTGACGTGCGCAGAATCCAAGCGGTTGCAAACATTTCTGACAGCCTTCTGGAACAAACCTAATAGTGGTATTCTTTTTGAGACATAATCAGTGAGCAAACTGAAGGAAGTGGAACTGATATCATTCTTTTAAAAGTTATGTGGCTAACTTCATTCTAAATGTTTATTAATACTTCAAATTGCATCTGTCACGTGATCAAATGATTAGGATCACCTGCAGGTAAATGAACTGAGGGAAGTAAAACTGATCATCTCTAGAAATAATACCACTAATATTTTATGTAAGGGAGACGCAGACGTGATAAATATAAGAGATAAACGCTAAACGGGACTTATAGTAAAAACTGACTTTATTTGTACTTACAAAATGTTAAATTTATTGGTCCACTGCCTGTTATAGGTAGTACCAAGATATTACCACTAATTTTGTACTGGCCAATAAGATTTAACCATTTACATACTGCTAAAACCTCTATATGTTGTGCAACCGGATCAACGCTAAAAAAATAACTAGGTTCTCAAAAAATCACATAAATTAAATATAGATTGTGGCGGTAAATATTCATTGCAATAAAAAAACTAATAAAATACTTACATTAGTTTATCAAAATATACATTTTCCAAACCGTAGACTTCAGCATCGTTCAAAATCAGTCGCAAATTTTGACCACTCTTTAAGTCCAACATGGGTACTTTTAGAGGTAGTACATTGGGAATCTTATATTCTTTATCCCCTATAAAAACAATTCAAATTTAGATAATGGTTGTTTATCTTTTAAACTTTTCTTACCTTTAAGCAGAGATGCAATTGCTGCATTGGCGCTATTTTTCGCACAGTCTCCTTCATTAGGATTGGATCTCTTGCAAGGTGTGAGATAACTGGCTAGAATTTAAAATAATATGTATAAATTTGTGCATAGAAACAATCATCAGTGATAGATATTTAGCCCTTCTTAAAAAAAAAAGAACCAAACATACACATTACACAGTAGACTGATTTTAAAAAAATCAACTTTTTTCCTTAATTATTTCGAAAATATTGTTGGGTCACAGCTATTATAGTCCCTAGACTCACTTCATGATAATAACACTTTTAAAACCTTTTTAAGGGGTTTTCTTTTGACGAGTCTACCACGAATATTCATACCACCCTATATGGAAGCGACGCTTTAACCCAGCCAGTCAATGTTAAATGTTTCGGGTGTCGAACTGGGCAAACGCGTCACATTTATTTTGTCGGACAAGTTTACCATAATGCTTTACATGCAATTTTTAAACATTGTGCCAAAAATCGTAAGTGTTACAGTCTCGAAACCATAGGATCCATAGACTTGTTTTGGGTATCGGATTGGGCGGGTCTCGTAAGTGTAACCCTTACGATTTACGGCTTAATGTTTAAAAATTGCATGTAAGACATTGTAGTTTGTCCGATAAAAAGGGTCGCGTTCGCCCAGTTTGACACTCCAAATATTTGACATTGACAGGCTGGGTTAAAGCACCGCTTCCATATACCTATGGCGTATTCGTGGTAGACTCATCAAAGGTACTCCCCTTAAAAGGTTTTAAAAGTGTTCATCAACCCATTAAAATTATGTTATTATAGATAATTTTACCATAACTAAACAATATTTTTTACTTACGTAAATGTTTTGATTTAAACTCCGCTGACCCACCAAACACTAGACAGCCCACAAAAACACTGAAGAGAGTTATTGACTTTGACATAACGAACCGTGCGTGTATATTTACATAAAAAAATACATACAATCACAACAGCAAACAAAAAGGAACTTAAAAATCCATAACTTCGTTTTCTACTTTTATACTAAGACCGGTATATTAAACCTAATTGCTCATTATTAGTGATATTAAGCTGGTTTCAATTGGAAATTTATGGTGAATGAGCTCACGTCATTATATTAAAGAGATATTAATTATTACTTTGTCTAGAAGAAAAAAGGGTAATTTCCTAGAAAGTGGCGCCATTTTGACGAAATTTGGTATACGGGAATTTGTGCTGTTCTCCAGATATCCATCATCAAAGGTAAAATTTAAACCAACCTTATTTTTACTATATTTGTCCTTATTTTTGCACATAATTTTTGATATAGTTTGGGGTCCCTAAACCATTGTCGAAGCGACAGAGCCTGATTTCCTATTTTTTAGATAAATAAAAAAAAACACTGCTAAAACACGTGTCACGTACTTAAACAACGTCTCCTTATTTCGCCTCTGTCTTGCCATAAAACCGGTGGCACATGGCGTGGAATTGAAACTCGTCGGATTGAATATTTTTTGCTGCAATAAATCATTGTTCACAAAAGGGTTTATTTACTTTATCATTTTTTGTGCACTTTGCGGTATTACTTTCAGAATGAATTAAATAGGGACCCATATATCCTAACAAGCTTATTTTTCGTGAGTAGCTTCATTTTGACAAGACGCCCAACTTTTTCTTTAAAACAATTTTCGTTGAAGGTAGCTTACAGGGGTAGCAGGAATTAAATGTGTCGATTTGAAAGATATCATAAATTTATTACAAACAGGAATTTTCTCTGTTCCTTTTTAAGATAATTATCTAAATAAACCAAAAAATATTTGTCCTACAAAATGTAAGGCTTTATCCAAGAGTCCCCTACCACCAACATGTATGGTTAACGATGTCGGAAAAAATAACTACTAACCAACTGATTTTTTTTCTGTTGATTAAATAATATTTATATAATTTAATACCCACAGTGTCCAACAAATTGCAAGGTACGTCATCCTGCTTAGTTACAATATTTTGCTCATGGACTTCAATAGCGGCACAACTCAAAAATTATGTTTTCCTACGACCACTTGTGAAAATAGCAAATAGCACACTGATTTCATGCATAGAAAATGCGTTATATCACACTAGTGTTGCAAAGAACTTTACAGCACTAGTGTTGCAAAGTACTTTACAACACTGGTGTGATACATATTATGATGTCATTCTAAAAACTGCTATTGGTTTTGCAAGTGACATATTTATTGTAGTGACAGTAAAAAAACTTTTTATTTACCTTAAACGGTAGAACCCAAATTAGCGAAAATCATCTTATTTTATATTTATTAAAATTTACGAAAAAATAAAAACATAAACAAAAATAGACATAACCACAAAAACAACTTTCACTGACTGGCACAGTGTTGTCAGGTAAGTAGATCAAATTTAAAATCTCCCTTCTACCTTTGAGCACGTACTTTATAGAGGCAGCCTTGCCGCTTAACCGTTCGACCTAAAGCGCCAGAGAAAAAAGCCTATAGATCAAATTCCTTCCTCTCTTTCTTCGTGTACTCAAACAACTAGTTAAATCTTTTTTTTAATCCCTAATTAAACCTAAGGCTAATACACACTTTATGAATCCACTTTCTTTTATCCATTCATAAATAGAATCAGACCCTTCCGACGTTGCCAAATGCTTTCCATATTTTGCATGGTACTTTAAGGACTTTAGGTTTTTAGGTTATGCATTTACAATTTTCATATTTTTTATATTTTTTCTTAAAAATATGAGGAAAAACTGTTATTTTTACTTAATTTTACATGTGATGTCCAGTTTCATTAACTCGTTTTACCAATTTTACCCCACCCAGCACCCCTTTTCACTCCCCGGTCCCGTAAGTTTATTTACTGATATTTTTTTAAAAACGGAATATTTTGGATATGCACCACTTACGTTTTATTTAGAAGAGTGTCTAAAATATGTAAGAATCGATAATTTTTAAAAAACCTTTATAATAGCAGAAAACCGTATTAAACTATTAGCGTTATTACCTAACAAAACCATACAATTTTTATTAAGTGAGGGCCTTTTTAAATTCCAAAATGATAAAAGTTATATAATGCTTCTAGGTAGGTGATTTTCGATGTAAGAATATTGTCAAAACAGTATAATATAGCAGTGAGGAAAAGTATATATCACACTAGTGTTGCAAAGTAAATATCACCCTAGTGTTGCAAAGTTCTCAATTGTTTTTTATTTTTTCTGAACAGACAAACTTTAATTTTTTTTTTTGGTGAATAATTTGTGGTCGGAGGAAAAATAGTGTACAGTAGTCGTGTGAAAATGACTTTCTTACACTCGTGGGTTTGTCGCACTCGGCTAACGCCTCGTGCTACAATATTCCCATTCGTGTGAAATTAGTCAGCGTTCGTGCTACAATATTCCCACTCCTGTGAAATTAGTCATTTTCCACACTTGTAATGTAATATACTATTTTAGATAAATGGGTTTAAAGTTTTCATTGCTAAGGTCAATGGATAAGAAATGCTTTATTTTGCTTGAACGAAGATTGTCTTTAAGTTAATATTTGCTCTGCCAGTTTTGCAAAAAACGAAAGTTCTCTTCAAAAACGCTGCAATTTATAAACTGCGCCTGCCTAAGCCTGCTGCGATTGAAATCGATTTAAAGTGAAGCTACGCAAATTAGTTAAATATTAATTTTAAATACGTAGAAAAAATACGAGGTTTTTAAAATGTAAAAATCAAATATTGTATGCCACTTTGGGTTTAAATCAAGAATTGTGTGCAAAAAGAAGGAGGAATATAGTAAAAATAAAGTTAATTTAAAATTAAACTTTTATGATGGATATCTTAAGAACAAAATGTTTCCGAAAAAAAAATCAAGTTCGTGATCGGCGCCCCAAAAAACCATATACTCAAGTGTCAAAATTGGAGTTGCCGCAAGTTTCTAGATAATTACCAAAAATAGAAAACATAACTTATAAATAAAAGCCCTAGATGCAAGACCAGATATTGCTTCCACAATTTTAAATTTTTGACCTAAATTATCTAGTCGTAGTATAAATATGACCTGTTTAAAGATTTCTCTAGAAATAGCAACAAGTTTTTAAGATATGATAAACTTGCTACGAAAAACAAAATGAGCCAACTAACTCTACTTTTTGATATTTTAATTTAATTTTTATTAATTATCTACCCAACCGAAGTCCATGAGCCCGATGTCAGTATAAAGTTTTAGGTGATTCAAAAAGCAGAGGTGATTGCCAAATTTTTTTAAAATAATGTCAATTTTTCCATATGTGTCCAACTCTTTTGCGGTCACTGTATAATATCACATAAAAAACTGGATGTTTAGCCACAATAAGATTATTTCGCATTCAACACTGTGAAGTGAAATTAGAAAATAGAACAGCTGATAGCCAAACTGTGACCACAGTTACCTGTTAAGAAGGCAAGAATACTTCAAAAATTTATGTTTTACATCTTAGTCCGGGAGCAATCAACGTCGGGAAAACAAGAATTTTAGGTTGGCTGATTTTTGAGATGTTGTTCTCCCGCTTTTTTGGGTAGATCCTCGGCAGTCTGGCTGGCGTTAGCGCTTGCGTTGGCGCCCAGCTGTGACCATGACATTTAGAGCTGTCACCTTGACATTTAAAGCTGTCACTAAATGTCAAAAAATGCAGACCTCGCTTCTATATTATCGTTCCAAGTTTCATCAAAATATGCCGAACGGTTCAGAAGTTAGAAGGGGGACGACTGTATAATTAGCAACTCAAACAGCAAAAACTTTCCATTGGGCAATCCCCCATATAAGTAAAGCACGGGTCTCGCGATGCGTTACGTCTGCTCCACAGCTTAACCATTGTTTGGTAGTGTAGCCCAGCTGAGCCAAGCAAGGTCAAGAAATAGTGTTGACGCATGCATGGGGGATTGCTCAATGGAAAGTTTTGCTGTTTGGGAATGATAAAAGTTTTTAGAAATAAACAAATATATATGTTTGGTTAACCTATCTTAAAAGAAGAAATTGAAAATAAGGTTTTCTAAAAGGTTTTCAAAACCTTGGATTATTACCTGTACAGATAGGATGCGAACTAATAAACGCAACCACTACTGCCAGCCAGATAACCCAAAATGAGAACAACATATCAACAAATCAGCTGACTTAATTTTTTTTCGAAAACGTTGCTACCCTCTATACAGAGTTGAGTCGAATACTAAAAATCGGTATTCGAATACGAATCCGAGAAAAGAAAGTATTCGAATACCGAATATTTAAATACTTTAAAGGAAAAAAGCATTCGAATAGTCGGTATTTATGAATATCCGGAATTGGTATTGAAATACTGGAAAAAAATTTTGAATACTAGAAAAACAAACCTATGATTAAAAAATTTGAAGAGCAAAAGAAAAGGTCTGCACCTTATTTTTTCGTGTTTTTTTCCTTTTTTGGTATTTTAATACTGCTTTCACATTTCGGTATTCGAATACTCGGAGCGCCGGTATTCAAATACTTAAAAAAGTATTCGTCGAATAACTTCAAAAGTATTCGAATACAGAATCCCGAATACTAACCAAAAAAATATTCTGCCGAATACCAAACACACCAATATTCGAATACCATTCGAATACTATTCGAATACCGGCAAAATATATTCTGAATACTATTTAGAATACTGAGTATTCGAATACGACCCAACTCTGCCCCCATACTATCTGTAAAAAGTAAAAATGTTTTATATGAAAACCAAAATAATCGAATACAAAAATTACTCGATTATGCCCATAACTATAATGTATACAGCTATATCGTAATTTTTTTACGAAGTTTTATGGTAAAATATTTGCTTTTCCAAATTTCCTTAAGCTCTTAAAGGTTAGTCTAGCCCTGGAATGCGTATTGTGCCAGAAATAACCCTCCGCATACTTTTCCCGTAACATGCAGTGCATATACATATTCCCCCAGGAACATGGACAACGTGGGTAGTTATTTTAATTTGTATTTACAAGAATGCTAAAGTGGAAGATCCTGGAAACGGTTTAGACATACTAGAATATTAGTTAATTTTTGGTAGATTTGTCTCCTAAATTTTAATAAGAATTTTTGTCCTTTTGACGACATTTTTTCCCATAACCGTTTTCAGTAAAAGTACCATTAGCTCTTATTTTTAATACAAGCACTACTTTTTCTTCTATACATCGTGTCTTTATCAAATGGGAAATTTTATATTTATTAGCTTTACAAAAAA